>JBBPBX010004029.1:0-18647 GCA_038048925.1 Garcialebias charrua
CAACATATTGGTGAGCTTTGACCCCCACCATCCCCCCTTTAGCCATGCCCCTGGATGAAGCATGGATCATATGTTCATATGTAGAAAACCACAAGCATTACTAAATGAAGAGGCTCTGAAGGAGATCACATGTTCAGCGTTAAGCTCATCCATGAACCAACCACAAACCAAGCATGAAGCTCTGAGGACAAAATGTGGAGTTCATACGTAGAAAGCCAGGAAGTAACCCTTTCCAAATGAGGAGGTTCAGTCTAAAAAGGGCTCTTCTGTTCACCATTAGGTCAGGGTTAGTTCATCATTTATAAAACATGTGGTGCCCCTTAGTTGGACGTGTTACCAGTTTTTTTCTTTAGCTTGAACTTGAATAATTAATTCTTCTCGAAACTACAAAGTCTGTTCATCATTTATCACAAAAATAAGCGGTACAGGAGCAAGCAGATTAAATTACCTTGCACTCGTTCTTTCCGATGCAAATAAGATTTTTCACAAATCACAATAAACAAAATGTGCATAAAATATCCTGTATTGTGTATCATACAGGCGATGACAATACAGTTAACGTAAACATTGATGCTTATGGGATTAAAATCTTCATTTCCTGTGTTGAATTTATCCCAGGTGATCTCATTTTTAAAAGTTTTATATTTCTGTTTCTAAGGATTTCTTTTCTCCTGCTGAAAATAAGGCAACTGTTCCTAGAAAAGGTCAGGATTGCAGTAAGTCAGCTGTGTCTTGTGATTTTTATACACTCCAGAAATGACAGGGTGGATCAAACAGCTCGGATGTGGTTTGATATCTGTGCTGAGGTGTGTCTGGCTGCCTTATCTCCCTGACATGTACCACTCCCCACCAGTGACCGCAGCGTCACGCTGCCTGTCAGCTGACTGACTCAGGCTCTGGGATCATAATAGACTGACAGACATGAACAAACACCGGCGGGTTTGTTTGAATCAGCAGGAGGAGGTGATGAATGTCTTCTGACTGGAGGTCGAGCCTCAGACACACAGCAGTGACTGTGGTATTTGGACTGACAGATTAAATATTAATCTGTTCCCACTTCAGTCAGATTACTAAACACCGTCTCCAAAACTGAATGTCTCGTGAGGCTGGAGCACCGGCTGCTCTCTTCCTTGTAATCCTTTTTATTGCTTTAAAAGTAGTTGTGCAATTGTCTTGCACTTCTGGATTAGGTGGGGCTTTTTGTAATAGCTTTAATAATTTATTTGTGGATTATTTTATTGAAGGCAGCTATTGAGACAGTTCAGAGTCCAAAACAAACTTCTCCATATTGTACTGCCACATAAATTGTACTTTTGAGATATTTCCCTTCAGGCAATGGGATGTTATTACAAATTTGATTATGTGACCTGCACAATAATAACCTGATGTTCTCTCCTTGGTTTCAACCATCCCATAACATACTCAAGAGTTCTTTAAACATTTACAAAACCTTCTGAGCAGGTGACACAAGGACGAGGCTGAGACAAGGACTTCCCTTTAGATTAAGTGTTTTTTCAGATCTAAAAATAACTTTTTTCACTTGCATGTGATTTAAAGTGAGCTCATAAAAGGCCTAAAGTCTAAAACAATACCACCTCTAAAAGGGAAAGAAAAAGAAAGAGTTGGTTTTAGGTTGCTGTGCACCAAAAGAGAAAATACCACAGTACTTTTTTACACACACCCATCCTCCCAAAGAATAATGCAGAATCATGTTCAACTGAGCCATTTTAAAAGACAAACACTCAAAAGAAAACTTGAGGGGAAAAGGAGCCACAGAGAACCACCTGACCACCGTCCTCCAACTCCAAGCACCTGGAGCCATCTTGCCAATGAAGAGAGTGTGTTTCCTTGACTGATTCAGTTGTTGGGTCATAGTTGGGTTGGTTTGACCAAGCATTGCGTCTAAACCTTTGACCCAGTGGTTGAGTCTGAGGTGAATTGTGTGAATTCTTCACAGTCTGTCATTTTAAGCCAGAAGATTACCAACCTGACTGCACCTCTGCTTTAATAAGATGCAAATAAAGAAAACAGTAAAAATGACTGGTAAGAAGTTGCTTGGTTGACTTTGTACATAAACAGGAACAGTTTATAGTAGTAAATGCTACTGGAGGCTAGCATTTACCTCAAGTTGTTATTGTAGGTCTAATAACCGAGAATTGGGATTATTTACCAAGCTTAATATTTTAGTAGCTCTAATTTGCTGGTGAAGATTCTCAGTCGTCCAGGACATGATGAAATCAAAAAAGGCGTTCAATACAGGATCAACTGGACTTTATTTGTTGCAGAAAACGTTTCGACTTCTGTCCAGAAGTCTTTTTCAATTCTGAATGGAAGCTGTGAGAACGAGAAGTTTTATACAGGCTTACAAGTCACGCACCAACATAGCTCTAATTAAGTAGCTAAGTAGCTCTAATTCAACAAATTAATAATGTTAACCCATTTTTTGGGGCAGATTTACAAAAATGCAACCTTTACGATCAAAAGAGCCATTTCTGCCCCTTAGACTGTAAATTAAATGTGTCCAGAGTAGCAAAACCTGCTACAAATGTCATTATCAACTGATGGCCCATGGGCCCCTTTACGTTTGTTAGAGGGGTCTTTTCTGGCCAGTAGGTGTGAAATTATAAAACTAAAAACAACTAAAGCCCCCCAGTATGCTCCCACGTACGTACGCGTATGTCCGCGTGTATGTCCGCGGAGGTACGCGCGTGCAAAGTTCAATTTTTACGACCGCGTACATGGTGTCGCACAATAGACTGCCCAGCGTCAGACTGTTTTGTATGTGACACCAATGTATTGAATTCCCCTTCTTCATCTCTGATCTGGCCTTTTCTTTTGTTTTTTGGCCAAAAGGCACGTGATCTGTTCCTCCTCTGTTGACTCCATGACTAAAATGGCGAAAAATTATGGAATTTGTCACGAGAGAATTAAAATCAGGTCCAGTGTGGCTGCTGGAGGATCTGGAGATTTCCTGGTGGGCTGGTCTGATGTGTGGGCTGCAGGGCCAGTGCTCCCTGTTTTTTTAGTTTTTTTAGAACTTTTCATTAACAACATATAAACACAGAACACTGCTGCGGCTACCAGCTCTTTCTTTTTTTTTTAAACCTGTCAATCAATCCAGTAGTGTCAACAAATGACCAATCGGCAACTTCAATTTGTCCCGAAGGTAAGCGCCGGCCTGTGGAGCTGCTCTGCAGCCGCTCAGGGTGGACGCTCGAGCATGAAGTCTCAACTCTCCGTGGACAGTGCGCACATTTTCCGCACAGCTGACAGGACACGGGAGTATATACTGGGGGCTTAATGACTGTTAACATTTATTGATTTTTTATATTTTAAGACAAAAGAAATGATGGGATTTTATCCATCCATCCATCCATCCATCCATCCATCCATCCATCATCTTTACCAGTTTCTTTCTTTTCAGGTTGCAGGGGTACGGTGCCCATATCCAGGTCTATCACAGAAGACTGGGTTCTTGTAAAGAAAAAAAATAAATATTTAGCCAATAAAAAATAAAAAATAAAACAATGAACTCTGCAGACGTATCCACATTTTTTGATTTGTGGGGAAATGGAGAAGTTGAAGAAATAAAGCATAAAATTAAAGTGAGTATTTGTATTAGTACAAGTATCCACATATTTGCAAAGGAAATGACAGGAAAACTGTAGTCATTTATTGTTGTGGATATAACGTCCTTAAAAAATGTCAGTTTTGGTCAAAGCTTGAAAGAGCCGCTGCGGAGGGACCAAGCGGCACATGCGGCCAGTGGCACATGTGGCTCCAGAGCCACAGGTTGCAGACCCCTGCCAGGGTTAACTTGGTCCAAGTTTGCTGTTTTAAACCCAGTAGTTTTTACACCGAACAAAATGTGAAAGGACAAAAGACTGGAGGCTAATTAGTCAGCCTACTACTGGTGATGGCAGGAGGCCAGAAGGAAAACTGCACTTCTGATGCGGCTGTTCTGATTTACAAGCCCACATTTGTAAGACTTCACACATCGAAACGTCTGACAGGAAGAAAAAAAACCCAGTGACTCATTTGAAACACCTGTTGACATGGGAGCAGGATGTGGTGGTCAGCTCTGACCTAAAGTTCACATATTTCGGCCTCTGCTGACTGAAGAGACACCTCCGCTTGTCACCTCCTCCCTCTCCCACATCCGTCTCAGGAACTCCTCTCTTTGTTATGCAGCAGCATGAGCCGGAGGTGCGTGTGTGTGTGTGAGATTTTGTTTAAAGGCGTATTGTGGTGAAGCTCACAGACATGCCCAGACAAGATTCATAATGCACCCAAGCACCACTTGGGAGGTGTTTGCTCGCCAAAGGAGGACATGCGGTTTGTGTGATGGTGTGTGTGTGCTTGTAAAGATATTTTCCTTATTTGGAGAACTTGTTGAAGTTATTTTTCAAAAGGAGATAAAATGTTGACAAGTTGATGAAGGAATTGTGAGAAATGCATGCAGTAAAAAAAATTACAATGTTATTATGTTTTTATCTGTGTAATTGATGAATGGATGATCACGGTTAAACCTAAATGTCTTGCTTCCGCTTCAGTCTTGTGGGAAAGTACGACTGTTCCTGGAGGGAATTGTCCTGTTTGGAGGATCTCTGGAGGGGTGTTGTGACAACACCGACTTCAAATCAGAGCTCTCAGGATCTCACTGTTTCCACAGAGACAAAACAGATCCCTCTCACAGCGAGGAAGTCAGATAATGCATCATCTGCAAGAGCCGAGGAGGAGTTTGGTTAAAACGGTTAGAATGAAGGTTATACAGAAATGTACGTTTATGTTTTAACGTCTGTTTTTCACCATGTCATTCAGCCCTGCAGTCATGGTCTCCTGGGTGTGACAAGACAGCAGGTGGAAAGACCGGAAAGTCACAGATTTTGGAAGTCATGTCGAGACATGTAGCTGCTAAACGTTTATGTCAGCTTCCTAAACATCACCCAGTCAACCCCAACGATAATGATGTTAGGTCAAAAATAAATCGGTTAGAGCTCAAACGAACAGAACATGGTTGACGGGCTAGAAGATGTTCCTGAATCATCTCCTACAGGCCCTCATCCTTCTCAGTTTTAAAAACTGCTTGTCAGAGAGTCTTTATTGTCATTTGCACTGCATGTGGTACATGTGATGAAAACGAGATTATGTACACGAGGTCCCAGTTACATCCAACAACAAATGAAAGAGAAAAACAGTAATAACATCTAGAACTAACTAAGAAAAACATCAACTAGTAATACACTAAGCCTAATATAGTGGGAATAAACAGCAGCACGAACATGAGTTTGTATGAGCAGATGGTCACAGATGAACACAGATGAACACAGATGAACACAGCAACAAGAAAACAGATCAGCATCAGTATGATGTGATATTTTGCAGTGTTTATTTTTTATTTTATTTTTATTTATTCATGAGTCTAACAGCCTCAGGGTAGAAGCTGTTCCTCAGTCTAGTGGTTCTACACTTGATGCTCCTCAACCTCCGTCCTGAGGGGAGTGGGGCAAAGAGTGAGTGTGCTGGATGAGTGAGGTCTTTCATGATGCAGGTGGCTCTTTTCCTGCATCTGGAGGTATAAATGTCTGTGATTGTGGGGAGACTGACTCCAACAGACTTCTGTGCAGCCTTCACCACTCTCTTGTCTTTCATCTATAAATTTTGAAGCAATAACAAATAATCTATAGTTAGAATGGTTTTCAACAAATAATTTCCATTTCAAACCTCAGATCCAGGAGGAACCATGTGGGCTCCGTCCTGGCTGTGGAACACTGGATCAGCTCTTTACCCTCACTAGGGTCTTCGAGGGGTCATGGGAGTTTGTCCATCCTGTCTACATGTGTTTTGTGGATTTGGAGAAGGCATTTGATCGTGTTCCTCGGGGTACACTGCGGGCGGGTGCTCCGTGAGTATGGGATTGGGGGCCCATTGCTACGGGCTGTTCAGTCCTACTCCCTATACAAGCAGTGCGAGAGCTTGGTTCGCATTGCCGGTCAGAGTTGGATTCTGCCAGAGCTGCCTGTTGTCACACATTCTGTTCATAACTTTTATGGACAGAATTCCTTGGTGCAGTCAGGAAGCATACGGTTTCTGGTTCGGTGGCCTCAGGATTCCTTTTCTGCTCTTTGCAGATGATGTGGTCCTGTTGGCGTCATCGTGCCGTGATCTTCAGCTCTCACTGGAGCGGTTCGCATCCAATTGTGAAGCAACTGGGATGAGAATCAGCACCTCCAAATCTGAGGCCATGGTCCTCAACTGGAAAAGGGTGGATTGCTCTCTTCAGGTCACGGGTGAGATTCTGCCTCAAGTGGAGTTCAAGTATCTTGGGGTTTTGTTCACGAGTGAGGTAAGAAAGGATTGTGAGATTGACAGATGGCTTGGTGCAGTGTGTGCAGTATTGCGGATTCTGTGCTGGTGAAGAGGGAGCTGAGCTGTAAGGCAAAACTCTCTGTTTACCAGTTGGTCTACGTTCCTACCCTCACCTATGGTCATGAGCTCTGGGTAGTGACCGAAAGAATGAGAATGTGGATGCAGGCGGTTGAAATGAGTTTCCTCCACAGGGTAGCTGGACTCTCCCTTCGAGATAGGGTGAGAAGTTCGGCTATCCGGGAGAGACTCGGAGTAGAACCGTTGCTCCTCCACAACGAGAGGAGCCAGTTGAGGTTGTTCGGCATCTGGTAAGGATGCCCCCTAGATGCCTCCCTAGGGAGGTGCTTTGGGCATGTCCGACTGGGAGGAGGCCCCGAGGAAGACCCAGGACACGCTGGAGAGACTATGTCTCTCGGTTGGCCTGAACGCCTTGGAATCCTCCCAGAAGAGCTGGAAGAGGTGGCTGTGGAAAGAGACGTCTGTGCTTCTGCTCAAGCTGCTGCCCCTGCGACCCGACTTTGGAACAAGTGGAAGATAATACAGTAGATGGATGGATGGATGGATGGATGAAATTTCCATGTTTTGAACTCAAACAAGTCTAAATGTCTTTCCTTAGGAAATAGTGGCATTGGTAAAATGTCACTATTGGCAAAACCACACAAAGAATAAATGCTTCAAAAAGGAGAGAAAAATGACTTTTACTTTTACACTAATTCAAACCAAGTATGTAAACTTTTTTTAACACTAGTGTCAGTTTATAAGTGGTGTGCTTTTATGCAAAAATAGTGTTTTAAATGAAGTAATAATAATAATAATAATGAATTCAATTTATAATGCACTTTTCATTAGTAAAAATCTCAAAGTGCTACAATGTGTAACAAGGTAAAGGTAAAAAAAATAAAACAAGTGATAAAATCAAATAAAATCAATAATAATATCGACTAAGATCAAAGATAAAATCATGTAGATTTAGGCTTGCTTAAAAAATAAATAAAATAAAACAAGTGATAAAATCAAGTAAAATCAATAAAGATAACAGCTAAGATCAAAGATAAAATCATGTGGAGGCAGAATAGGCTTGCTTAAAAAGAAAAGTCTTAATGCCGCTTTTAAAGTCAACCAGTGACTGTGGAGCTCTCAGGTCATCAGGGAGGGAGTTCCACAGGCGGGGGGCAGCCACACAGAATGCTCGGTCTCCCATGGTCCTCAATTTGGTCCGAGGAATATGAAGTAAATTACTGTTCTGTGACCGTAGAGACCGGGTGGATGAATATGGTGCAAGAATGTCCTTTAGATAGTCAGGTGAAGTGCCGTGCAAGCATTGATCAATCAATCAATCAATCAATCAATCAATCACCTTTATTTAACCAGGTAGAGCCCATTGAGATCGAGATCTCTTTTACAAGGGTGACCTGGTCAAGTGGTCAGCAGCACACGTCACATTGGCAATAGGCATTTGCACTTATCAAAAAGAAAATAAAGAAAACTACAATCACAGTAAACAGATGTTGACAGTTCAAAACCAACAGGATATGACAGATTTCTATATACATTATATACAAAACAAGCAGACAAAAAAAACCAACAATGACATGTATATTGGATAAGTAGTGGTTAGAAACATCTGCAATGGTCAAGTTTCTTGATGACATTTTCTACTACGGTTGACATAAAGGATCCAGGAGAGATGAATGTTGATAGTTTCAGATCTTTCTGTAAGTTGTTCCAGGCTGAGGGGACGGCGAAGCTGAACGCTCTTTTTCCTAGTTCAGTTCTGACAGGAGGAACTGACAGGAGGACTAAATCGTTAGAGCGCAGGGAGTAATGACTGTGTGATGTTTGTATTAAGGAGGTGAGGTATGACGGGACCAGGTTTAGGAGGGTCTTGTAGATGAAGGATATCCAGTGAGTGTATCTGCGAGTGCTGAGAGATGACCAGCCAGATTGATGTGTAATGAGAGCAGTTTTGTACTGAATTCTGTAGGTGACAGGAAGCCAATGGAGGTTATGGAGAATGGGTGTAATATGATCAAATTTGCGAACTCTCAACAGAATCCTAGCTGCACTGTTTTGAATGTATTGAAGCTTCTGAATGTTTTTGCCAGGGATACCAATAAACAGTGAGTTGCAACAGTGAGTGCTGCAAAATCGTCATTACAAAAAGAAATGTTGTCTCTCACGAAGCAGGGGAAGATTGCAAAGTCAGATTTCAGAAGAGGTTGCATACTGTAAATATGCATATCACATACAGGTAGTCCCCGACTTACGAGCGCTCTGACCTACGAGGTCCCGGACTTACGAGCATGCATCTCATAAAAAAAAAAAAAAAAAAATTTTTTTTTTTTTTTTTTTTATTTTTTATTTTTTTTTTTTATAAATGAATACATGTACAGTACTGGACAGTCACCAAGCACTTAGCCTATCCTAACACAGTTTTTAAAGATGAAGGAATAAGTTGAATTGTCTCCCTTTCACATAAAGGGAGCAAGCTCCCTATGGAGCCTGCAGGGAGGAGGGAGACAATTCAACTGACTCCTTCATCTTTAAAAACTGTGTTAGGATAGGCTAAGTGCTTGGTGACTGTACAGTACTGTACATTTATCTATTTATAAATAAAAAACAATAAAAAATAAAAATACTGTATATACTGTATATTTTTAATAAATAGATAAATGTACAGTACTGTACAGTCACCAAGCACTTAGCCTATCCTAACACAGTTTTTAAAGATGAAGATGAAGTTGAATTGTCTCCCTCCTCCCTGCAGGCTCCATAGGGAGCTTGCTCCCTTTATGTGAAAGGGAGACAATTCAACTTATTCCTTCATCTTTAAAAACTGTGTTAGGATAGGCTAAGTGCTTGGTGACTGTCCAGTACTGTACATGTATTCATTTAAATAAAAAAAAAAAAAGTTAAAAAAAAAAAAAAAAATTTTTTTTTTTTTTCATTTCATTCATTCATTCAACCTTTATTTATACAGGCTAGCCTCGTTGAGTCACGGGGACTCATTTACAAGAGGGACCTGTCTCACTCACACCAAACAACCATCCACTCTCACACTCACACCTAGGGTCAATTTAGAGTCACCAATCAGCCTAACAAGCATGTTTTTTGGTCTGTGGGAGGAAACCGGAGTACCCGGAGGAAACCCACGCATGCACGGGGAGAACATGCAAACTCCACCCAGAAAGGCCCCGGATCGGGAACTATGTGATCCTACTTACGAATTTTTGACTTACGAGCGCCCCCTAGGGACGGAACTCGCTCGTAAGTCGGGGACTACCTGTATATAGATGTATACACATGAAGAGCAGTCACTGAAAAAGGCCACAAGCTGTGTTAACTTGTACTTATATATTTTTTTATTCAATCTTTATTTAAAAAAACGAAAACATGTCGACACGAGGCTTAAAAGAGAGATGCGAATTGACCAAGATACATATGTAAGAATTGACAAACTCAGTAGCAACACCATTCATAGATAAGATAGAAGGAAGGACTGCTGCGGACTTCCTGTTTGAGAACAACATCCTTTTGGTTTTATCAGTATTTAGCACCCGTTTTAGACACAACAAATCTGACTGGATGATGTTGAATGCAGACTGTAAGAGCTGGAAAACATTACCAACTGTTCTAGCTCGACAATAAACAACTGTGTCGTCAGCATAGAAATGTAAGGATGCATCAAGAATGATCTGACCTACATTATTTATGTAGATCATGAAGAAGGTGGGTCCTAAAACTGAGCCTTGTGGTACGTCATTGTTGACAGTTAGATATCTGGAAGAAGTGCATCTCTTTATACACCTCAGTTCAGTCGAATTCACGTGGTTTAGGAAGTGTCCTTGAAACCAGCTGCAGCCTCCTTACACAGCTCTTACCCAAACGTATGGTTCATGGGCAAAGATAAGATAGTGTCTTGGAAGATGGTTTTGGATTGTTCTGGACTTCTTGTTCTCAGGGCAGAGGGGAATAATGTTCTCAGTCATACAAACATCCATAAACTGTATGCAAAAATTATCTGACATTAATAAAAGTAGTCACACATCAACAAACCATATACAAAAATGGGCCAAAGGCTGTTGTACAACCACAGCAAAAAGCTTTTTAACTGTATCTTTGAAAGACACGATAACAACAACAACAAAAATCTTACCTCTTGCTGCCACAAAATAAATGCATTTAACAGTTTTTTAAATATAAAATGTGAATAATTTGATTAGTTTGCCTTTTAAAACTGAATAGACTAAAAACCCAATCACCTTTTACAGAAGGAGCTGTTTCAGACAGGAGTAATAAAATGTCAGTAAAGGAGCTTAATCTTTAAACAGTCACACCCAGCAAATTCACCAAGAGCAATAAAAACTGACATTATTCTGCAAACATCTGACAACCTTTTTGAATTGCTCCATAAATGAGTGAATTAAAAAAAATTGTGATGCTGCACAAATCAAACTTGTTGCACATGAAGAAAAGGGTGAGAATTGTCAACAGATCCAAATATAAATCAAATCAAAGTTTATCTTTAAAGAACTTTTCATACATTTGAGTGCAATAGAAAGTAGTTTACAGCAGATAAAAACAAAAACAAACAAGAAACAAAATGTGAAAAACAACCAAACAGAAAATAAAAGATCAATTAAAAACAGTAATAGTTTGGTAAAAAATGTATTTGTCATGTATTTGTTAGAGGGGTCTTTTCTGGCCAGTAGGTGTGAAATTATAAAACTAAAAACAACTAAAGCCCCCCAGTATGCTCCCACGTACGTACGTACGTACGTACGTCCGCGTATGTCCGCGTGTATGTCCGCGGAGGTACATATATCCCGGTTAAAAACTCACTACTACTCCATCGCTTTCAATGCCAGCTGATTTGTATTGGATCGTTTGATTTATGATCTGCAATGTTTTTATGTTTTTCGTGTTGTACTTCATTGTCTGTGTTACCTGTTGCGTGTTTGTTTGTCCAGCACTTTGGTGTGGACTTGTTCCTGTTTAAAGTGCTTTATAAATAAAATGGTATGGTATGGTATGGTATATATATATATATGTGTGTGTGTGTGTGTGTGCTCCTGCAAGTGAACATTAGTCAAAACATTAGAGCAAAAATGAACAATAATTAACCTTATAAATTTAGTTATTAAAAAAAGAAAAATTTAAAATAAAAACTGAACAGTATAAATTATTATTATTTAAAAAAAAAAGAAAAGTACTGCATACAGCAGGTAATTCAAGTGCAAAACACGGCATAATGATATCAAAGCTCACACTTGCTTTATATATTCCTACAAAGTTCAGTATGGGATGTAATACAAAGCTTTGTGCCTGATATAATTTTGTATGTGTTTATTTATATTCATGTTTATTGTGTGCATGCATTTATTTATTGTGTATTCATGTTGTGACAAGAGGTGAAAACCTCACAGAGGAAACTAAATATAGTCACTAACAATGTGGAGCAGTATGGATGAGCTGCTTGTGACAGGTCAGTGGCAATTACAGCAGAAAATGCAGGTAACAGCTGCAAACTGTGACACACACACACACACACACAAAACCCTGTGCATCCTCTTCTTCTTGCACTTTGTTCGCATGCCCTTGTGATGAAACATTTCAGCTATTTGAGGCATTGTTCGGATAAGCCCTTTATGTTTGCATGCGTTTGCGTGTGTGTGTGTGGCCATTCCAGTATGTTGCACCGTGGGAAAAAGAACAAATGGCTCGTGAAGACTTTAAGCAAAAACACAAAGCTGCTGCGGGAACAATGAAATCACACTTGGCTGCTGCCAAACGTCGTTCTGTCTTCTGAGGAATCAAACGACCACAGATGATCCAGAGGGTGCAAACTGTAAAACATGTGTCACATGCTAATCAGCCCTACTTTTTATGTTTCATCTTATCAACAGTCCTGTTAAAAAAAAGAAGAACATTTATATTTTCATTACTACATTTTTGACCTTCAGATGTCAAAAATGTGTTATGATTTTTTTTGTCTACAAACCCTATGTGTCATTTTTCACCACTTTTATTGTCCGTCCAACAGATCTCACTTGTAAATGAGTCTTCGAGGCTCAATGTGACTTATCTGTTTAAATAAAGGTTGAATGAATATTTCTGCGACCATAATGCACAGACGTTTCGTCAGACAGATGCAGAGCTGTGATTCTTCTCAGAACAACCTGGAACCGAGTCGTTTAGGGCCTAATCCCAAACCAACAGCTGCCTCGCATAAATCCCACGACAAACTCGACCGACAGTGTTTGTGTTGAATCTAAAGACAAAGAATCAAACTAAAGCACTCAGAGATGAAGCCCTGCAGTTTATTATGACACCACTTAGAGCAATTAGTGTGAAAAAGTTGTAATAGATGAAAATACAGTGGCAGCTCTGGTACAGGTAATCCTCGACTTACAATGGAGTTCCGTTCCTACGCGGCGGCGTAAAGCAAATTTCGACGTAAGTCGGAACATACGTACATACAAAAAAAAAAGTACAGTACTGTACAGTTACCAAGCACTTAGCCTATCCTAACACAGTTTTTAAAGACGAAGGAGCAAGTTGAATCGCACTGTCGCCCTCCTTGCTAGCAGGCTCCATTCACATAAAGGGAGCTGGCTAACTAGCTTGCTGTACGGTGGCCTACCTCCGTCCGTCCGTTCATCCAATATTTGTTTACGACATAAAACCGCCGTCAGCTTTGTCCATCTGCCGTACTCCGTTGTAAAACCGCCGTCAACCTCTGTCCAGAGCGTTTAATCTCCGCTTGTTTGTACTGGACTGGTTCTGCCGTGAAGCTCCGTCCAGAGCGGGTCTTTCTGTATTTTTCCGCTTTTTCTGCCGTCAAAACCGGAAGGAACTTGGAACTTGGCTTTCAAAATAATTTTTTTCAAAATAATAAAAAGAAAAAAGAATTATGGAGATGCGTGTCGTAACCACGAAACGTCGTAGCTCGAGGCCGTCGTAAGTCGAGGACTACTTGTATTATAAATAAAGATTGGGGCGGCCGTGGCACAGTGGTAATGGCAGTCGACCCCCAATCGGAAGGTCGGAGGTTCGAGTCCCACATCCGCCCACTATGTGTCGTTGTGTCCCTGGGCAAGACACTTAACCCCGAGTTGCTCCCGGTAAGTCTGAATAGCGCCCTACAAGGCAGGCTACTACTAACGGTGTATGAATGGGTAGATGGCTCGTATTGTAAAGCGCTTTGGGGCTCCTCAGAGGGGGCTGGAAGGCGCTATATAAATAAGCTCCATTTACTATTTCACAGTGTTTTAGCTTTAAAAAAAAACTTTTTTTTGGCTTCAGCATCTATTTGAATTTACATTTTGATGCTATTCTACTGCATTATTTCAGCTCAATTTCCTTAATAACTTAGTAAATAAATATATTACAGAATGCCTTTTGCCAATTGTCCATCATGCTAGAGTTTTAAACTAAAACCATTCCACGGTGAGAAGAAATGAAGTTGTAGTTCCTTAGGTTAAGGACTTTCTGCACCATCTCTTGTATTAGTGTGAAATCTTGTGCAAATTGATGTTTTCCCGTCTGCTTCATGTGGTTTATTTGTGCACAGGGACACTCAGACCTTCAGGTGGGAGTAACTCGGGGAACTGGGATTTAGCTTTAAGGAGGAACTTTTTGCTGTTTGGCTCATGCTTCTAGATGTCGTCATGGTTTGTCAGACAGAATTGTTGGTTGTTTGCATAGTTTGAGTCCTCACATGGTGGAATCTCATGACCGCTGCCTTACAAGGTAAAGTCTTCATGGAACATGCCCGTAGGGCCATGGTTTTAGAAACATTGCGATTAATCCTACCTAAGGGTTAAAGATAATTGAATATCTAACCTTTAACCCTGAAAAATGGGGTGAGATTTTACTGCAAAGCCTTCCAACATGAAATTCCTTGAGATCATTTTTTTTATTTGGCAAAAGATCAGTAAAAACCCCGTTCACTTACACAATGCTGTTCAACCTGAAGAAAACGTTTCACAAATACCACCGTACAATGATCATTGTAAGTGTCATACCTCACCGCGGTTCCCACACATAGTTTAACACAAAACTTTGTAAACCATGCAGCTTATAATAGAAAGACTTCCTTCTAGACGTTCAGGGAGGGTAATGAGATGCGATCTGTTGAGTTCCTTAATAGGTCAAGGACTTCATTCTTTCATTCCAACTCGACTCTGTCAGGAATGTCAGGTATGCATGTCTGCTGTTCATCTTGCCATGAACACTGCATAGCTTCATCGAGCCTTGCACGATGAACCAGAAGTCTTTCCATGCCTTTTTCAGCCGTTAAGACCTTTTGCTGTTGACAAGACTATTTTTATTTTATTATTACAGCAAAAAGGAAAGTAGCAAACCCTGAAGAATGCAATTATTGTAAAAAAAAAAAAAAAAGATCTAGCACATATTGTTAGTTTATGTGTTGGGAATGACTCTCAGATTGAATACAATTCAGTTCAATTCAGTTTATTTATATAGCGCCAAATCACAACAGAAGTAATCTCAGGGCACTGAACAGAAACATTTATATACATAAAAAGTAACTTAACATCTGAGGAGCAGCTTNTTTATTTTTTCATTCATTCATTCATTCAACCTTTATTTATACAGGCTAGCCTCGTTGAGTCACGGGGACTCATTTACAAGAGGGACCTGTCTCACTCACACCAAACAACCATCCACTCTCACACTCACACCTAGGGTCAATTTAGAGTCACCAATCAGCCTAACAAGCATGTTTTTTGGTCTGTGGGAGGAAACCGGAGTACCCGGAGGAAACCCACGCATGCACGGGGAGAACATGCAAACTCCACCCAGAAAGGCCCCGGACCGGGATTTGAACCGGCAACCTTCTCGCTGAGAGGCAGCAGCTCTACCAGTTGTGCCACCGTGCTGCCCAATTATTGTGTGCATGCATTTATTTATTGTGTATTCATGTTGTGACAAGAGGTGAAAACCTCACAGAGGAAACTAAATATAGTCACTAACAATGTGGAGCAGTATGGATGAGCTGCTTGTGACAGGTCAGTGGCAATTACAGCAGAAAATGCAGGTAACAGCTGCAAACTGTGACACACACACACAAACACACAAACACACACAAACACACACACACACACACACACACAACCCCGTGCATCCTCTTCTTCTTGCTCTTTGTTCGCATGCCCTTGTGATGAAACATTTCAGCTATTTGAGGCATTGTTCGGATAAGCCCTTTATGTTTGCATGCGTGTGCGTGTGTGTGTGTGGCCATTCCAGTATGTTGCACCGTGGGAAAAAGAACAAATGGCTCGTGAAGACTTTAAGCAAAAACACAAAGCTGCTGCGGGAACAATGAAATCACACTTGGCTGCTGCCAAACGTCGTTCTGTCTTCTGAGGAATCAAACGACCACAGATGATCCAGAGGGTGCAAACTGTAAAACATGTGTCACATGCTAATCAGCCCTACTTTTTATGTTTCATCTTATCAACAGTCCTGTTAAAAAAAAGAAGAACATTTATATTTTCATTACTACATTTTTGACCTTCAGATGTCAAAAATGTGTTATGATTTTTTTTGTCTACAAACCCTATGTGTCATTTTTCACCACTTTTATTGTCCGTCCAACAGATCTCACTTGTAAATGAGTCTTCGAGGCTCAATGTGACTTATCTGTTTAAATAAAGGTTGAATGAATATTTCTGCGACCATAATGCACAGACGTTTCGTCAGACAGATGCAGAGCTGTGATTCTTCTCAGAACAACCTGGAACCGAGTCGTTTAGGGCCTAATCCCAAACCAACAGCTGCCTCGCATAAATCCCACGACAAACTCGACCGACAGTGTTTGTGTTGAATCTAAAGACAAAGAATCAAACTAAAGCACTCAGAGATGAAGCCCTGCAGTTTATTATGACACCACTTAGAGCAATTAGTGTGAAAAAGTTGTAATAGATGAAAATACAGTGGCAGCTCTGGTACAGGTAATCCTCGACTTACAATAAAGTTCCGTTCCTATGCGACGTCGAAAAGCAAATTTCGACGTAAGTCGGAACATACGTACATACAAAAAAAAAAAAGTACAGTACTGTACAGTTACCAAGCACTTAGCTTATCCTAACACAGTTTTTAAAGACGAAGGAGCAAGTTGAATCGCACTGTCTCCCTCCTTGCTAGCAGGCTCCATTCACATAAAGGGAGCTGGCTAACTAGCTTGCTGTACGGTGGCCTACCTCCGTCCGTCCGTTCATCCAATATTTGTTTACGACATAAAACCGCCGTCAGCTCGGTCCATCTGCCGTATTCCGTTGTAAAACCGCCGTCAACCTCTGTCCAGAGCGTTTAATCTCCGCTTGTACTGGACTGGTTCTGCCGTGAAGCTCCGTCCAGAGCGGGTCTTTCTGTGTTTTTCCGCTTTTTCTGCCGTCAAAACCGGAAGGAACTTGGAACTCTGCTTTCAAAATAAAAATTTTCAAAATAATAAATTAAATTTAAAAAAGTTTTATGGAGATGCGTGTCGTAACCACGAAACGTCGTAGCTCGAGGCCGTCGTAAGTCGAGGACTACCTGTATTATAAATAAAGATTTCACAGTGTTTTAGCTTTGAAAAAAACTTTTTTTTTGACTTCAGCATCTATTTGAATTTACATTTTGATGCTATTCTACTGCATTATTTCAGCTCAATTTCCTTAATAACTTAGTAAATAAATATATTACAGAATGCCTTTTGCCAATTGTCCATCATGCTAGAGTTTTAAACTAAAACCATTCCACGGTGAGAAGAAATGAAGTTGTAGTTCCTTAGGTTAAGGACTTTCTGCACCATCTCTTGTATTAGTGTGAAATCTTGTGCAAATTGATGTTTTCCCGTCTGCTTCATGTGGTTTATTTGTGCACAGGGACACTCAGACCTTCAGGTGGGAGTAACTCGGGGAACTGGGATTTAGCTTTAAGGAGGAACTTTTTGCTGTTTGGCTCATGCTTCTAGATGTCGTCATGGTTTGTCAGACAGAATTGTTGGTTGTTTGCATAGTTTGAGTCCTCACATGGTGGAATCTCATGACCGCTGCCTTACAAGGTAAAGTCTTCATGGAACATGCCCGTAGGGCCATGGTTTTAGAAACATTGCGATTAATCCTACCTAAGGGTTAAAGATAATTGAATATCTAACCTTTAACCCTGAAAAATGGGGTGAGATTTTACTGCAAAGCCTTCCAACATGAAATTCCTTGAGATCATTTTTTTTATTTGGCAAAAGATCAGTAAAAACCCCGTTCACTTACACAATGCTGTTCAACCTGAAGAAAACGTTTCACAAATACCACCGTACAATGATCATTGTAAGTGTCATACCTCACCGCGGTTCCCACACATAGTTTAACACAAAACTTTGTAAACCATGCAGCTTATAATAGAAAGACTTCCTTCTAGACGTTCAGGGAGGGTAATGAGATGCGATCTGTTGAGTTCCTTAATAGGTCAAGGACTTCATTCTTTCATTCCAACTCGACTCTGTCAGGAATGTCAGGTATGCATGTCTGCTGTTCATCTTGCCATGAACACTGCATAGCTTCATCGAGCCTTGCACGATGAACCAGAAGTCTTTCCATGCCTTTTTCAGCCGTTAAGACCTTTTGCTGTTGACAAGACTATTTTTATTTTATTATTACAGCAAAAAGGAAAGTAGCAAACCCTGAAGAATGCAATTATTGTAAAAAAAAAAAAAGATCTAGCACATATTGTTAGTTTATGTGTTGGGAATGACTCTCAGATTGAATACAATTCAGTTCAATTCAGTTTATTTATATAGCGCCAAATCACAACAGAAGTAATCTCAGGGCACTGAACAGAAACATTTATACTGTATACATAAAAAGTAACTTAACATCTGAGGAGCAGCTTTGAATTTAACTTCATCACAGACTCTCATCTTGAGCAAGCATGCAGGTGACAGTGGAAAGAAAAAAAACTCCCTCATGAGGAAGAAGGACAAGCGGCCATCTGCTTCGACCGGACCAATTCCTAGCTCAAAATCTCTGAAGTTGACTGAACTGTAGCCATTTTTGTGTTTGCTAAGGCTGGTTTGTTGAGGTGCCAACTTGACAGGGGAAGACCCCAAAAGATTTGTTGAACATCCAATGATTTTCATTACAATCTGCCCACATCTGGACACACTCAGCAAGGCCTTTCATAGAACTGGTTAAGAATAATCTACCGAGGGTAGTCAATAACTCGATTCAAGTAAAAAAAAAATATATATATACTGCATATATATAAATATATAT
>JBBPBX010004029.1:19209-43879 GCA_038048925.1 Garcialebias charrua
ATTAAGATAGAATAATAAGAATAATAATAAGGAATAAACATAAAATAAATGTACAGTTTTTTTAGGTGTAAATGTTGGCTAACTATTTGAGCTGCAGATTTCTTGCCTTTAAGCTGCTGTATTCCCATCTGCTCACAGACTCATGTTCAGGCTGCTGTTTAATACACCGTATTATTTTACATTATTAGTGTTCAGCGTATATCTTATACCCTTGTATACCGTTTCTTTTTATACTTTTTTCCTTCTATTTTTGGGTTTAACTGGGACCTTGAGTCCACATGTACCACATTTGATGTGAATGACAATAACGAACTATGAACTTTTTTTCCATCACCTACTTCTGAAGGTTAAAGGGCAACATTATTCTCTGTTTCTGAGCCTGTGTCCTTGCTCTCTGTAAAATGAGCAACATATTTCATGAACCACAGCATCAGTTTTACTGAAACGTTCAGGAAGTAATCACTGGGTGTACATTTTCAACTGATTTATTTTTGGAGTCAACCCCATTCAAGATAGCCACCATAGCTAAACAAACTTATTTAACACAAAATTGTTGTAACTCAGTCAATTTTACAAATACTGAGCTAAAATTCGCTTAGGTAGTAGCTGAAAGTCCTCATCATGCACTCTTAAGTGCTAACAGATTATGGAGGATCTCACAAAATACTGCAATACAATACCACATTTTGTGCATATCATTATTTTCTTAGTTTGATTAAAATAACTATAAATTCCTCATCTCTCAACATAAAATTAGTCTTCAATCTGTCATGAAAGGTGCACAATAAACATTATTTGCAGAAATGCTAGGGCTTTAATGGGAGTTACTCTGAGTTTCAAAATAAGAGCAAAACTTTACTGGAAAAGTATGTCATAGTAAATTTAAAAAACAAAACAGTCTGTTTTTATTTTGTTATGTCACGTTTAATCAAATCTGAGGAGGATGCAGATTACAAAATATACATATATTTACGTATATTTAAAGCAGGTCTGCCTGCGATGTTTCTATTTTGAACTTCCTTCGTGTAACTTGAATCCAGATCAGGTGTTCCAGGTCTGACTGGCTGTTTTCTTTTTTTTTCATGTTAAACACGCCACACCTAGTTCATTCAGTATCTGATCCATTCATAAATCCAGACAGAGGTGTGCTGCAGAGCTGCTCTGCTGCGACTGGGCGTGAAACGTGCTTTCTCGTAAGGCAGAAAGGAAACCAATAATGACACCTAAAGCAACTAAGATTAGCTCGGGCCTTTGTTTGTAATCTGCACACAAAGAGGATAAAGAGAGACCAACGTTTGTCTTTAAGGTGCAGAGCTTTTATATAAATGTAATTTTAAATATTTCCCACGTATCTGATTCTTCTTTGCCTCATCAAACATAGTTAAAAACAGCATTTAAGGGATCAGATTGGTTCCATCCGCTCTTTATCTACTGCCTTGTTTTCCTCCTGTGGTCCAGGACGACATGCCTGGCATGCTGGGATTTACACAAAATAAGGTCCTTCCTTTTCGAAAAAAATAAATAAAAAAAACAATAATACATGTATTGTGCCGGTAAGGAGCGTCAGAATTCATCCATAAATCCTTTCCTTAACTCCCACACACAACATTCAAGCCAAAGGTTTGATGTAAACCAAGACATGTTAGGGCCCTGGCCATGTTTGGTCTCGCTCTTGTGCTCCTTTAGTCATCCTAAAAATGGAGGCCTGTCTGAACAGAGTGTTGTAGGCTGGAGCGTGCCTTGGCAGAGGAGGAAACAGAACCGCTAACTCTTTGCACACAAAAAAGTTCTTCCACTGCAAACGTCACTCGAGCCTGAATAAAGCTGAGCCGTGTTCCATTCTTCATATTAAAACGTACACTCGTTCACTTCATCGGGCACACCTGTTTTATAACAAATGACTAAGAACAAGAAGCTGAAGCTACAGTTCAACAGGATCAGGTTGTAGAAACAATTCATTCAATTCATTCAACCTTTATTTAGTCAGGTAAATCTTATTGAGCCTCATGGCTCATTTACGAAAGCGACCTGCTAAAACTAAAGAACGATGAACAGCAATGGTAGAATTTCCTTAAACAATAAACAATAGAAAACAAAAGAGAAAAAAACAAAAGAGAGAAATACATTTTTTTTTTTTTAAACAAAGTATCAAAAAACTAGCAAAACATTATAAGGTAGACGTATAAAATCAAAGACAGGAACAAATCTGCATTGGTTTTTGCCAGGATTCCAACAGATTCTGAAAACCATTTAGAGAAGTCAAGGTCGAGAGCTTCAGATCTTTTTGTAAGATATTCCATGAAGCAGGAGCAGAGTAGGAGAAGGCCCTTTTTCCAAGTTCAGTCCTCACTGACGGAACACTGCAGGTAATCATGTCCTGAGAGCGCACACTGTAGCTGCACTCACGCAAAGACATGTAGGAGGAGATGTATGAGGGCAGCAGACCAAGAAGTGATTTAAAGATGAAAATGTACCAGTGGAAGAGTCTGCGTGAGGTTAATGATGTCCAGTTAACCAGTGAATACAGGGTGCAGTGGTGGGTACGATAATCACAGCCAGTTATGAATCTTAGTGCACCATGATAGACAACATCCAACATCCGCAGGGTGCTTGTAGGAGCATTCATGTAGAGAATGTCACCGTAATCAATGGAGGGAAGGAAAGTCACAGATACAAGGCGTTTCCTAACATTCAGTGATAGGCATGATCTGTTTCTGAAAAAGAAACCCAGTTTAACTTTCAGTTTCTTCACTAGGTTTTCCACGTGGAGTTTAAAAGAGAGATGTGAATCGACCAGTATACCCAGATATTTATAGGAATCAACAAACTCAATAGGGACACCATTTGAGGATAAAATCAGAGGAAGATCTGTTGGAACCGCCTTCCTACTTGAAAAAAACATTCCTTTTGTTTTATCAATTCAATGTTTCATCACACTCGGCTGCAAACCGCTCCAGCGAAAGCTG
Source organism: Garcialebias charrua (assembly GCA_038048925.1). Lineage (NCBI taxonomy): Eukaryota > Metazoa > Chordata > Actinopteri > Cyprinodontiformes > Rivulidae > Garcialebias > Garcialebias charrua. Next base: position 22,176 of record JBBPBX010004029.1, read on the forward strand.
TAGATCACGAACTGATGAAGCCAATAGGACCACATCATCTGCAAAAAACAGAGAAGAGATTCTAAGGCCACCAAAACGGATCCTCTCAACACCTTGGCTGCGCCTAGAAATTCTGTCCATAAAAGTTATGAACAGAATCGGTGACAAAGGGCAACCTTGGCGGAGTCCAACTCTCACTGGAAACGAGCCTGACTTACTGCCAGCGATGCGGACCAAGCTCTGACACCGGTCGTACAGGGACCTAACAGCCCGTATCAAAGGGCCTGGTACCCCATACTCCCGGAGTACCCCCCACAGAACCCCCCGAGGGACGCGGTCGAATGCCTTTTCCAAGTCCACAAAGCACATGTAAACTGGTTGGGCAAACTCCCACGCACCCTCCAGGACCCTGCTGAGGGTGTAGAGCTGGTCCAGTGTTCCACGACCAGGACGAAAACCACACTGCTCCTCCTGAATCCGAGGTTCGACTATCCGACGGACCCTCCTCTCCAGAACCCCTGAATAGACCTTACCAGGGAGGCTTAAGAGTGTGATCCCCCTATAGTTGGAACACACCCTACGGTCCCCCTTTTTGAATAGGGGAACCACCACCCCAGTCTGCCAATCCAAGGGAACTGCCCCCGATGTCCACGCGATATTGCAGAGTCGCGTAAGCCAACACAACCCCACAACATCCAGAGCCCTAAGGAACTCAGGACGAATCTCATCCACCCCCGGAGCCCTGCCACCGCGGAGCTTTTTAACCACCTCGGCGACCTCAGCACCAGAGATTGGAGAGCCCGACCCAAAGTCCCCAGGCTCCGCTTCCTCAGTGGAAGACGTGCCAGTAGGATTGAGGAGGTCTTCGAAGTATTCCGCCCACCGACTCACAACATCCCGAGTTGAGGTCAACAGCACGCCATCCCCACCATAAATGGTGTTGGTCGCGTACCGCTTTCCCCCCCTGAGACGCCGGATGGTGGACCAGAATCGCCTCGAAGCCGTACGGAAGTCATTCTCCATGGCCTCTCCGAACTCTCCCTCACTCCGCAGGGTGTCTGGACTCTCCCTTAGAGATAGGGTGAGAAGCTCAGTCATCCGGGAGGGACTCGGAGTAGAGCCGCTGCTTCTCCACATCGAGAGGAGCCAGTTGAGGTGGCTCGGGCATCTGGTTAGGATGCCTCCTGGACGCCTCCCTGGTGAGGTGTTCCGGGCATGTCCCACCGGGAGGAGACCCAGAGGAAGACCCAGGACACGCTGGAGGGACTATGTTTCTCGGCTGGCCTGGGAACGCCTTGGGATTCCCCCAGAGGAGCTGCTCCAAGTGGCTGGGGAGAGGGAAGTCTGGGCCTCCCTACTTAGGCTGCTACCCCCGCGACCCGACCCCGGATAAGCGGAAGAAAATGGATGGATGGATGGATGTTTTATCAATCAATTCCTACTATGATGACGAGTCTTGATTCATTAGACTCCAATGGTCTCCATAGTCTACGGGTCTCAATCCAACTGAGCAGCTTCTGGATGTGCAGGAACAGGAAACTGCACAGATGTGCAAGTGATGCAGCAACTGGATGATGCAAAACCAAAATCTCTGAGGAATATTTCCATCACTTTGCTGAATCATTGCCACTAAGAATTAAGGTGGGCAAAAGGAGGTCCAACCCAGTGGTGTAGTCTACATTTTTGTACTAGGTACCAAAGTACAGTACATAGTTAGTACAATGTAATTGTCAATGTATTTTGATTTTTAAGCGTATTGAACATTTCCAAATTTCTCTGATGCTTTTATTTGAATAAATGAATGACAAACGTTGTACAGTACAATGGTTTTACATTTAAAAAAATGTTATAGAATTTATATAACAGTATCAAAGCAAAACATGTTCAAGTATTAAGTACAGAAGTATTAATTATACAAAACATAGGTTGAACTAACTCAATGTGTCTATAAAATGTTCCAGATGTGCCGACAATGACACATGACCAATGATACGTCACATATCATTGGGCACTTTTAAGTATATTGTAATTCCCAAGCTTTTCTAATGGCTATACTCCATATACTTGCATATCACATACACCACTGGTCCAACCCAGTACTAGTAAGGTATAGTTACTAAATTTTGTGCTAAATTTCTTAGAAACCCATACTGTAGCATTTCACTCAGCATCGTGCTAGTTTGAAAACTTAAAGACGATCAGTAAAATCGCAAATAATCAAAGTTCATGCTCAGAAATCCAGGTAAATATCCAACAAAGTTCAGTCAGGTCATCTGGGCGGCTTCTTTTTTTGTTGAGACGTTTCATCCATCATCCAAAGGACTTCATCAGTCCGAGGAGCCACAACAAACTCAGTGAGTGTGCTGCTTGTGGAACGGAGTTTGTTGTGGCTCCTCGGACTGATCAAGTCCTTTGGACGAAACGTCTCAACAAAAGAAGAAACCGTCCAAATGACCTGATTGAACTGTGTTGGATATTAACATTAATGTTTCTGTGTTATACATAAGCAGGTAACCCAACAAATCAAAATGGGTTACGTGAAGCATTCTGCTGGAGTCAGTTTGAACATTTTTTACATCTTAGAGGTCACAGTCAGGGAGACTGTTCAGCTCACATAAAGAACGTCTCTATTCCCCCCTTCTTCTGTGATCTGTGTCTGGCTCACATCACATCCGGCCAGGAGGGAAAACCCAACGCAAACGACCCGGATCACCCTCGCCTTTGTATCCTCACACACGGACAAGCTGCCAAATACACCTGGAGGGCCGCAATGTTGGCGGGAGCAGCTGCAGCTGGGAGGGAAGTTGGAAGAAAACTGCTCTGCATGAAGATAACAGCAGGAGGCGAATACTTCCAACAGTATGAATCCTCCCTGTCCTTTCATTCTGCTGATGAAAACAGAGTTCACCTCCCTCTGAGTCCATTAGACTTTGTATTTGTGATTTTACACACACCCAGTCACCAAACAGCTGAGGAGTGTGAGAACAGAAAGCATCGTTGTAGTTCTTTATTTTCACTTGGCTTTTAACAGGAACCATGAGCTGATTTGTCTGGTGAAAGGTCTGCAGAGCTGATCAGTTTGTTGCTGCTCGTCTTTTCTACATGTGTTGCTGAATCAATCTTATCACAGCTTCTGATGTACCGGTAGTAAGCTGACGTGACTGCATCTGCTGTAATGTCGTCCAGCTGTTTGAATTTTAGTTTCCATAAACTTTAAATCAACAAACCTTTTCATTTTCACCATAGGCCCCAAGCGTTAAAACTTTTTCCCCCATTTCTTGTTTTAAAGCTTAGTATATATAGTTCTGGCAATAGCAACATTTTACACAAGTTTAAAAGTGTGTACTTGGGTTGCAACTTCACTGTGCAATTCCATTTTCTAGGCCTCGGTATTTAAAATGCAGACACGAGTTGAGTCACAATCAGAGCTGTGTTCCAGCGAGGCGCTCCTCCACCCCACACAGCAGCATGAACAACGCCTTGTTAGGCCTTAAAGCTAAATCTGCCAATAAACTAGAACTTTGTCTTTAGTTTTACTCTGCAGAAACCAGAAGTCACAACTTTAACTTGTAATGTTCCAGTGAACTTGGGAGGCCCGTTTGTCATCTCAACAGAACCCAGACTTCGGTTTTATCAGCATTCACAAGACAGAAACATGAATAACTTGGTGCTGCTGGATGAGGTGACGGAGTAAGAAAGCAGCTGTCAGCACTTTGGACTTAAAATTTTTTTTTTTTATAAGGGTCCAAGTGGCCATGCTCCACCACAAATGTCTTCATACTCCTATAATCCTTCACAGAAGCAATTTTCTGACTTTACTTCACAAAGTGTTTGTTTCCTCATCCTGCTGATACAGAGCTGAACTGCAAGCTTTGCTCCAAGCACTCAAATCATTTGTAAAACATCACCTGATGTTTCGTAGAGAATTCAGGGACTATTCTGCACCTCGTCATGTGCTGCACAGAGCATGTGTGCTCACCCGCAGGTCACTTTGACAAAACCTTCAGCTGGTTGACGAGGAGCAAAATGCCTTCAACACTCGTTTGTCCTTTTCATAGTTTTCCAAACTTTGTGCCATTTTATTACAATTCATACAAGAAAATTAGTGCATCGTTTTGGTTTCTGTGGTTTTTTTACAATTTTCAAAATACCTCTATTCATAAATATTTTAAAAAAGGTAATCTCTTCCAATTTAAAAAAATAAATTTGCTCTACTCTACTTGATCCGTTTGTCTTGTGCTGTTTTTAGATACACTTCCGTTTCTTCTTCCCCTTATCATAATCCCATTACGGATCAGAAAAATGACCACTTTTACTGAATTGCATTCATATATTTTATTAAATCCCCCAACAAATTGGACAAACGCACAAAAAAGAACGCCCAAAACACAGCTCCATGTCACATATCTTTAATAGAATATCTTAACTAACTCTGTACAAATTGAAAAGAAATACTGCGCAAGTAACAAATTGTGAATAAGAACCAGTTAAGGCCATTGCCAGCGCACGGTCCAATGTGGTCGGGTTGGAGGAGTCGACCGTGGCTTTGAGAGATCCGTCTAATGAAATGTACAATCATTCCTTATTGAAAACAAGAGGCGGCGGGTTCAGGATTTGTTCCACTACAATAACAACCGATCAGCAGGCTAAGGTTTCCCACTGAACGGCCAAAAACCCTTGTGCAGAATGGAAAATACATTGGCACCCTGTTCCGTTTAATTCCCCCCAACAAACATTCCACTGATTTATCAGACAATAACAGATTTATATAGACTTAAAACAATTTTACCTGTTGAGTTCGATTACGTGTGTTAAGAACGGTTGGCAAATGGTTTTAGAAAAACAGGACGGTGTGTTTTTACATTTGGCTTCTTGGCAACAAATCTTACATTTTATTCAAGCTTCCTGCACCCAACCCCATCACGGTCTCAATTAACATTTAAGAGCTAGACGCAAACAAGAAATAAAACACATGAACAGAAAAACTGAGGGTTCACCGTGTATGACTCAACTTTGAAGTGTTTTTTTTTTTTTTTTTAAACAGAATCCTTGAGCCGAGCAAATCCAACAAACTAGAATCAGCACATAGACGTGCAGAATTGTGTTGTCAAACTTTAACGCACAAGGTCAAAATGTTTGTGTCATAATTCTAATTAGGGCTTAATAAACCTAGACAGAGGTGAACAGTGTTTGTGTTGTTAAGATACCAGAACAAGTAGTTCAATGAAAACACGAACATTTAAAAAGTGAAGTCAAAACACAAAACTTGTCTCAAAACTTACCATAACAAAAGAAAAACAAACCCAGTGGCAGATATTTTAACTTGTTCAGCAGTTTTCTAGTAAACTCACTCAGCTTGTTTGCTATTAAAAAAAACCTGAGTAACGGATTTATTCATGAACAATTATTTTCCTATTGTTCTGTTTTAAAGTATACCAACATTAAAAGAAGACCGTCTATATGTGATATCTTAGTGATCAATTTAATTAGTAGTCAAGTCAATTTCCTGCTCAAGTTTGAAGGAAGCTGAATAAAACGTGTGAGCTGGGCGCAAGACAAGAAAAGAAAAGTCATGCACGGTAAAAACGCAGGTTTGCGTCCTATGAGTTTGTAAAAGAGGCAGATCCTGCGAGAGTCAGAGTTCTTGTGGACTGGCTGAGAACGGACCAGATGAACAGCTTTCCATCTCCCCTGACCATCAAGGTTACTGCTGCTTGCATTCAGCAGGCTGAGGTTGTTCTTTCTGCTGACAACACACAGAGAAAAGCAGCTTAGAAAACATCGAGAGACGACGAAGGCTTCAGCTAGCAGACAGGAGAAAGAAAACGGAGGAAAATGAAAGCATCTGGTTTGGTAAAACAAAGAATAATGCTAGAAACGTGGTTAAGGATTTGGAAGGGAAGGCTACAGATGGAAAGAAAACGGGACAGAGAGAAAAAGGTTTAATTTACCCAAGATGTAAGCTGCAGGTTAAAAACACCTTCAATTACTGAGGGGATCTTAAAAAGCAGTAAAGTAAAAAAAAAGCAAGAGTTTTGAACCAAAGCTACCGTAGAAGAACATGTAAAAAAATATGGGACGCTCTTCTTCTCCCTTACCTAGAAATGCATGGATGAGAATGTTTGATTATGCCTGTAATGAAGGGGGAAATCCAGGGGGAGGGAAAGACAGGTGTGAAAAGGTTTAATTGTAATATTTAGAAATGATATAGTGAGCACACAGTGAAACATTGCTGAGGTTGATCAATGAGCACTCTTGACTTCCTGGAGCAAAATAAATAAATAAAATCAAGAACTGATGGACTAAAAACAGGAGACAAGAGAAAAACTTCAGCAAGCAACTAAAGCCAACAGAGAAAACAGCACTCCTACATAAGAGCTTACAGGAGCAGTGTGGGCTTGAACTGAATAAAACCGCTCATGATTGTAGCTCAAACTTAAAAACTGTTTTTAGGGTGAGGAAACAGCTGTAGCTGTTTGAGCTGATGCCAGGGCCAAGGGTTTGTTGAACCCCTGCATTACAAAAAATACCCTCAAACAAACAAAATGTACCAACATCAGTAAAAAGTTGTTCTTAAGAACGACAGATACAACTCTTGAAAGCCATAAACAAAACAGAGGAGTTGATTAACAGGCAAGGTAGGGATCCAACATATATTATTCAAATTATATTTAAATTATTATGTGCATTTTACTCATTTGATGTCTATAAAGGAAAACGACTACAGAAGGCAGTTATGACATAATCACACCACATTTTAAAACTAAATTTAGTGCTGAGATTTCAACAAGTTCTATCTTGACTGTCTAGTTTGGTCTGCAGTTGCAAAAAATAACAAAACAAAACAGCATTTTTGTCAAAGGAGGGTCAAAACATAAAATGAAAATAGGTCATTACCCGTGGGCAAAAATAACTAAACAAGACGTCAGCTAACCTTGGGGTCAAAGTCTCCCTCATCATCGTCTTCATCACCCTCATCATCTTGCTCCTGAGACACAAAAACAAAATAAAAAAAGGACAAAAGCAACTTGTAAGAACTTTAACGATTCAAAGGTCAAGCAGTGATGTTAAAGTCAAGCTGCACATTTAAGTCTTGTCTGAGCAGACTAGCTGTCTGACAAGTCGTTAAATTATTATTATTTTTTTTAATCACTGGTGATATGGCGCCTTATCTGTGCTGCCAATTATTCATGCTGCTGATCATTTCATGCTGCTGTATTCATTCGTACCCATGTGCTCACGCAGGCTCATATTCGGTCTACTGTTGTTGTTACACCGTATCGTTTTGCATTATCAGTGTCTTAGTTTAAATCTTATATACTGGTAATGTTTCTTTTTACACTTTATACAGGTAGTCCCCGACTTACGAGCGAGTTCCATACCTACGGGCCGTTCGTAAGTCAGAAAATTCGTAAGTAGGATCACAAAAAAATTAAAAAAAATAATATATATTTTTTTTTAAATAGATGTACAGTACTGTACAGTCACCAAGCACTTAGCCTATCCTAGCACAGGTTTTAAAGATGAAGGAATGGGTTGAATTGTCTCCCTTTAACATAAAGGGAGCTAGCTCCCTTTATGTGAATGGTGCCTGCTAGGGAGGAGGGAGACAATTCAACTCACTCCTTAACTACCGTATTCGCCGGTGTATTATACGCAGTATTTTTGCTCATTTGAATGTCCTGCGTATTAAACACAGAAGAGTATTATTTATGGATTTTTTCCCATATTTTTAGACTCATTTTTCGCTCTGATTCTTCGTTTTTCATTTTTGGCGAAAATGGTGCAGTACCAGTTTCGGCCGCTATACGGGCGCTGTAGGCAGCAGCCAGCAGAGGACTCAGAGAGTGAAGAGGAAGAGGGGCCACTTCCAGAAGTTTCTACTTGCTGTGTCCGAAAAAAGCCTCCTTTGGTCGGACTGATGACTCTGTCGCTGCCCGCTCCCTGCTGTGGATGTAGCTGTTTTTGTTTGCAAGATACCACTCATAAACCACACCGCGGATTTTTAAATCCAGCTGATTTCACATTTGGTTCAGCTCAGGAGCCCGTCTGCTATAGTGAGGTAAGAAATATATTTTTAAGCGTTTATTTAGCTAAATTTAAAGAAACAAAGCGTCCGGTTTGACCCGCCTGGCGCCTGCATAAAAGTCAGCGAACTTTTTTTTTTAATCCAGCTGATTTGAACATTTCGTTAAACTCAGGAGTACGTCTACTATTAAGTCAGCTAAGAATTATATTTTTTAAGCGTTTATTTAGCTAAATTTAAAGAAAGAAAGCGTCCGGTTTGACCCGCCTGGCGCCTGCCTAAAATTCAGCAAACTTTTTTTTTTAAATCCAGCTGATTTGAACATTTCGTTAAACTCAGGAGTACGTCTACTATTAAGTCAGCTAAGAATTATATTTTTTAAGCGTTTATTTAGCTAAATTTAAAGAAAGAAAGCGTCCGGTTTGACCCGCCTGGCGCCTGCCTAAAATTCAGCAAACTTTTTTTTTTAAATCCAGCTGATTTGAACATTTCGTTAAACTCAGGAGTACGTCTACTATTAAGTCAGCTAAGAATTATATTTTTTAAGCGTTTATTTAGCTAAATTTAAAGAAAGAAAGCGTCCGGTTTGACCCGCCTGGCGCCTGCCTAAAATTCAGCAAACTTTTTTTTTTAAATCCAGCTGATTTGAACATTTCGTTAAACTCAGGAGTACGTCTACTATTAAGTCAGCTAAGAATTATATTTTTTAAGCGTTTATTTAGCTAAATTTAAAGAAAGAAAGCGTCCGGTTTGACCCGCCTGGCGCCTGCCTAAAATTCAGCAAACTTTTTTTTTTAAATCCAGCTGATTTGAACATTTCGTTAAACTCAGGAGTACGTCTACTATTAAGTCAGCTAAGAAATATATTTTTTAAGCGTTTATTTAGCTAAATTTAAAGAAAGAAAGCGTCCGGTTTGACCCGCCTGGCGCCTGCCTAAAATTCAGCGAACTTTTTTTTTTAAATCCAGCTGATTTGAACATTTCGTTAAGCTCAGAAGCACGTCTGCTATGAAGTCAGCTAAGAAATATATTTTTTCTCGCAAAGAAATAATTGTTTTACCGTGTTTCCTTGTGAAGATCTTTGTACTCGCTTGCTTCTGTCGCCGCCATCTTGATTAGGGCAAATGAGGCGCTGACGCGTATTAAACACCGGGGCGTATTGTGTACGTTTTTTTCTTGTTTATTGTTAATATGTGGACAAAGCGTATTAAACACCGGAGCGTATTTTCCTCCGGTGAATACGGTATGTTAGGATAGGCTAAGTGCTTGGTAACTGTACAGTACTGTACATTTATTTATTAATTATAAAAAATAAATATATATATATTTTTAACGAGATGCATATTTGTAAGTCTGGAACCTCGTATGTCGATGCGCTCGTAAGTTGAGGACTACCTGTATTTGCTATTGTTGGGTGTATGTAACTGGGACCCTGTGTACATAATGTCATTCCACCTCATGTACCACATATCGTGAGAACGACAAACCTACTTGAACTTAAAATAATAATAAAAATAATAATATATATACAGTATATACATACTGTATATATATATATATATATATATATATATATATATATATATATATTATATATATATATATATATATATCTATATATATCTATATCTATATATATATATATACAGTATATATATATATATATAGATAGATATACTGTATATATAAATAAAAGAGTTTTAACTGACCTCTTCATCCCCCTCTTCCAGATCCTCTTCTTCAAACTGAAAAACAAGTAAAACTGTCAAGACTGGAAACACACCCAAAAGTTATTACGAGCTTAGCCTCTGTATTATTAGTCAATCCTATGCGGTGAGTCAAATTTTGGCTCTTTTCAAAATGTTTGTGAGAAGAAAAAAAAAAAGAGCACTTACACTCTCGTCATCTTCCATGGCCTCACCAGTGAAGTACAGGACTGCTCTGGGAACTATTCTTTCACGGAAGAAATGACCAATCTCAAAGTCTGTTGCTAGGGTGAACTCAGAGTCTTCGTCCTGCAAAACAAGAAAAGTTGGAATCGTAGCAACAAGCTGGACAAAATGAACATGTGAAGGTTCAACAATAATTGTACTCACCATTTCTCCATCTGGTGAAACTGTAAAGATAATTGATATGGTGATTTAAAAAAAATTGCAGTTAATGCTTGTTGCAATGACAGACACATTTACAGGAAAGGACAGAAAATAGACATTCTATACCAACATAGTAAGAGACAACATTTAATAGTCCTTTTTCTTCTTTAATGCTTTAAAGAAAACTCCTGTGGTTCATTTAAAAGGATGTGCACTCTACAAACTGTGCATTTGAATTTCACCCAAGTTATCAAACAAGCCGTTTCTGGACTGAATGCGAGTATGATCCTAGATATTGATTAAAACAAGCTTCTCTAATAAACCAATGTCTGTCCAGACGATTGGTACAACTTCATACAATGCAAATTTGTCTGTTTTTCTAAAAAAATTAAAAAAAGAAGTAAATAATGGTCCTTTTAAGGAGTTGGCATTTTTAAACTATCAACTCCTTTTACGTTTTGAATTCAAAATAAAAATATATAAATATTTTCCAATGTCTATTCCTATTACAGTAAATACAGTATTTTCTATTTCTACTACTCTTTATTCAAGGAGAAGAAAAATGTAATAAAGAAACGTGCAGTAAAAAGACAAGTCAATGAACTACACAGAAATTAAATTACATGTCATCCTTAATGTGATCAGTGAGTGATGGCTTTTTCACCAACAATGTCTCAGATCTTGGTGCTGCTCAACTAAGACTTGACAAGAACATGTTTATATTCAGTGACACACCAAGACTACAGCTGAACCAGACAGACAAACATTTGCGCAACCAATAACTTCTAAAAATCAGTACATGTCCAGGCACATCTGGACAGAAAATACTGACAAAAAACAGTCAAATAAGTATTGAAATATGTGTGATGCTTATTTTTTTTAAAGAATTATTCATTTGTGAACACATTTTAATAAACTTGTAACTGTATTTGTCCAGTTTTATTTCAAATAATAATTCTATGTTATATTAAAACACTTGCACTGCTAAATAGTATATTTACCCAAATACTGGTGTCTTATCCATTATTAGAATCTTTTTTGTTAACTAGCCCTCCAATATATTGTTTCAGTTGCATAGTTTACATGTTCTTGGTCCTTTTTTAGCTTCAAATTCTAAGGTCAAACACCAAAAAAACTTTTGCAGCTGTGGAAAGTTCAGTTTCAGTGGTGCAGAGGGACAGATTGGTCAGTGTAGCAGCACCAAGTGTAAAAGTCTACTGCCACCTGCTGTACAGACTTGCTCAATTCAGGACCAATAGATAAAAAAAATTTAAAAAAAAAAACAAAAAACACCCAGGCTGTTTACTCACCCACTTTTGAAGAGATAACATATTTTAGTGATGCGTATATTTAGGCTTTTTCTTAATAAAATACAACATTTATCATTTTTAGGACACATCTTTACCCGTTAGCATGTCAACAAAACCAAGTTGTAGGTGCTGCACGAGCCGACCAGACATTTTTAAAAGGTATGTCAACATACGTATACCACCAGTTACTACATTTTATATCAGTTCTGGCTTATTGGTGCTAAGCATATCCTGTTTCTTTCATTCCAGTTCTAGAACTAGAGACCTTAAAGTAATTTCCCATAATCCAAAGGGGTTAGGGTACCGTTCACACAAACAAATCCTGCTTTCTCACTCGCCTGTTTACATCTCCTTATTGGGAAGCAGCAAAAAGTAATTTTACATGAATGTTTTAAAGTTGCATCAGTGAAACAACACTCCGTGTTAAGAATTTTCAATATGTGCTTGCTATTTAAGACAAAGAAAAAGTCTATCAATAAATACATATAATAATAGAATACAAAAATTATTTAGTATGCTGTCTGACAGTGCAGTGAGTCAGTTCATCTGCTCGGTAAACAAAAGCTTAGACAAAAGATCTAAAAGAACTGACACTAACAAGTATATTAATACCTCACAGATGCTTTTTTTTTTTTTAAAAGGTACATACTAGGCATGTAACGGTTGTAGTTGGTGTACCGAACCGAAAAGGTACGGAGGTGGACCGAACCGAACGTGCTGTACCGAAACGGTTATTTTTTCACTCATTGAATGTTAATATGTGCGCCGCGGAACAAAATTTCCTGGGCGCGTTTCAGCACGGAGCTATTATCTCGCAGCACGCGCAGCATTAGCCGTTAGCTTCTCGCTGCGGTTTCCTGTTTGTTAACGTTATGGTTTTCTTGTTAAAAGACGAGCGCACAAAGCTGTGTGTGTGGACGTTTTTTCATGAAGACTGGATCTGCAGCAGCAACACGTCTAACGTGAACGCGCTGGAAACTACGTCATCAGAACGTGAACGAGCTGTTACAAAGTACGCTAACCACACAGCTGCATTTAAACAACTTCTACAAAGTGCGCTAACAACACAGCTGCATTTAAACAACTTCATCAGGTAATTTAGATGGGTCCAGATCAATAACACAAACTGTATGAGTTTTTAAAGCTCTGAATCTAAGTCTGAAAGTTTTTAATGCACAGTTGATCCTTGCTATGAGACATCCATCACGTCAACACTTAAGTCAAAAAGTTCAGCTCTTTATGAAAAAACTAAAACTGATGGTCAACAAGTCCTGGAGCTGATTTAAACCCTGCCCTGATGATGAGTGAGATATTCAACCGTTCAAGAGGTATTGTTATTTTATTATAATTATTATTTATAATTTATTATTATTTAAAATTATAATCTTATTAACTTATTTTTTTACCTCTGTGTTTTATTTCCAGTATTTCCAGTTACAGAGGTAGCTGCTCTCCTTCCACTTCAGGGAAATCCACCAGAGATCACCTGCTGCAGCTAAGAAGTGTGTGATGACTGAATTGAACTCTGGAACTGTTCCAGGACCAGTCCCACCAAGAAGAGGTTGTGAGTAATGAGGACAAATACAGCCACACTGGTGCTACTGGACAAAAACTTTATTAGTTAAGATTGTAAACAGTCTGTTGCTGCTTATTGTTCTGGTTCTGACTGTTATTGTATTCATTAAGATTTTTATTATTTTTAATATAATTTATTTATTGTAGAGTGCTGTTTATTTAAAATATCATCCAAATGGGTCACTTTTATTTATTACTACAATACAATACAAACATATTTTTGGCATATTTTCAAAATAAACATTTTGTAAGTCTTTACTTTGTCTTTTTTTTTTGTACCGAAAATAAACCGAAAATAAACCGAACCGAGCCCTCCTTGTAATTGAACCGAACCGAAATGTGATTTTAGCGTACCGTTACACCCCTAGTACATACAAACCTCTAGAGAGGACTATACATTTTACGAGTATTTCTTTTTGTTTGTATTCTCACCTTTGATAGGGTTAAAGAAGTTGAAGAAAGAGTCGTTTGGAACCTGCTTTGTGACGGTGCGAACGGTGCCACGACCTTTATGCTTCTGCTTCTTCTTAATAGTTTTCACTGTCACATCCTTCCCCTTGTGCCAATCTATCTGACACCTAGAGAGGGAAAGTGTATGTGAGAAGCAGCAGGCAGCAAAGATACTAAAAGGAGGCTAAAATAAAACTCAAAGATCAATAAACTTTGTGATGCAACGTGTGAAAAGGTGGAATGACTGCAAAACATGTTTTAGAAACCAAAACTTATACCGTATACACACACACACACACAGTTCAAAAAGCAGACCGGCATGCTTTGACACTCACCCTTCACAGTCGGTGATCTCTGGGCCCTCGAATGAGAACGGATCTGATGGATCAGGCTCCGATTTCATCTTGTACACTTTAGTGAGGACTGCGTTGTTGAAGTATCCATTAGGTTCAAAGTGGAACTCTAAAGTGAAACTCTGTGAGAGAAAAATCAGTAACATTCTGAATTTTGAAGGCATTTAGTTTATAAGGTTTTCATGTATATCAATACCTCACAGATGTTTGTTTTTTTAAAGGTACATACAGTGTACATACAGTACATACAGTGGTTAATACTAACCATTGGCTGTCCTGGTTCAGAAAATTTGACTTTAATATCTTTCAGGTGCTTTAGGATGGGCTCATCATGTTCCTAGTACATAAATAAAATAAATAAATACAGTAGTCATACATAAAACTCAATACTGTACATTGTTCAGAAATGTGGTGAGCCTTTGAGTAGGAGATGAATCAATGCAGTACCTGTAGCATGTCACTGAGCATGTCCACGCTCTTGAAAATGGTGAGCCAGAACTCAGGGATGCCCTTTGGGTCTTCCTCTGGCTTGGCTTCCTCCTTCTTTGCATCTTCAATAGTAGCTTTTTCCTTTACTGCCTCCTAACAGCAGAGAGCAGGGAAATCAAAATTAACTTTATATACAAGTGTGGACTTTGAACTAAGAAAAAGTAGTCTTTTCTAAGCTTTTTCAGATAAGTCTTCTTGGTAGTAATTTCATGATTTTGTTACATTTGTTATGAAACTGTGCTATTTCAGTGACAATACTTCTACTACTTTGAAGAATCCATTGTAAACAAGCTTCTGACGTTCGTTCTTGATAGTTGTGGTTTAAGAAAAAAAACTTTATTTTCTGGAAAAAATTAATTAATAAATAGTACATCATACAGGACTTATATGTCCACTATTACCGGTACACAGCAATGGTCCAAACAAAAATATTGTTTTAACTTTGACCTTAACATTGAAGCTGGCGTTATAAAAAATGTAATTAAGTGTGATTAAGAGTGTGACACTTCGTCTAGTGATGACGCACATATGTATCAAGTTTTGCAAGATTATCTTAATCTAAAAGTCATGGCCCAGACCAACAAAGACCTTGACCACTACATTTGACCTTCATTTGTGACATTGACTCTCGGGTGATACGTAAACGTGACACTTCTGTCTAGTGATGATGCATATGTGTAGGGCTGGGCGATATGGAAAAAATCATATATCACGATATGGACTTTTTTATATCACGATAACGATATATATCACGATATATACAACACGATGTGTGTGTGTGTGTGTGTGTGTGTGTGTACAGGAAAAATTTGGACCAAAGTTTTTTTATTTTATTATTTTACTACAGATAGTTACAATTATAAGAATGTGAACAAAAAGAACAAGGAAATTTGGACCAAAGTAGAAACTAGATCTACCTTAATTCAAGGAGTACGATTATGGAATGACTTAATGCCAAATGACAAATGTTAAGGAAGCCAAATCATTCCTTGTATTTAAGAAACTGGTAAAAAATGAATTGCTAAAAAAAATAAATGAATCTAATTTAATGTGTGATATATGTGAATTGAAAATTGACTGAGTTATTTACTTATTTTGTTATTATAGAAAATATTGTTTGAACTGTTATTAGATGAATAAGGAGCAGATTTAATAAGATTTATTCTTCATCTGCTACCTTTCATTTTTATTTTTTTCTATTATGAATACGTTAATTGTTGTATTTCATATTATAAAATGAATAAACTAACAAACAAACAACTCCTTTTCTACTTTGGTCCAAATTTTTCCTGCAGGTGGCGGTAAAACAACAGCTGCTAATGAAACTCACGAAGAAGAAATCCGCTCTGAAGTTTGAGTAAACAAAGCAAGAAACAGAAAAGAGAAAACGTTGCGTTTGATTGCGGTTCTGTTGTGTCTCTGGTCTGTTTTGTATTGGTTAACTGGACCCGAGTTCGGACTCGGTTGGACTCTGGGTTCGTGTCCTCTGGACCCATTTTGTCTCCGAGTTTCAGCGGAGCGAAATAATGGAAGCTAACAAGGTGAGCTTCCCCCTCTTTTTGGTAAAAGTTATTCTTCTTGGGCTGCCTGTGCAGCTGTTTTCTCCTTGTTGAGACACCGGCTTCATGCGCCTGCGGCTCTGTTGCTCTCGAGTTTAACAACGTAAAGCATGTGTCGCAAACCCGCGCGTGCGTCAAACAAAGCGATATCACGATAGAGACGATAGAAGGAAAGTAGCACGATAGACACGTTTCTATCGTCCCCACGATATATATCGTCATATCGCACAGCCCTACCACAGTGGAGAGAGTGGACAGCACCAAGTTCCTGGGAGTGCACGTCTCAGAGGACCTGTCCTGGAGCAGGAACACTGCATCACTGGCCAAGAAGGCTCACCAGCGCCTCTACTTTCTCCGCAAGCTGAAAAGAGCTGGAGCTCCAACCCCCATCATGTGCACCTTCTACAGGGGCGCCATAGAAAGTGTCCTGACCAGCTGCATCACGGTGTGGTATGGTGCATGTACTGCATCCTGCCGAAAGAGCCTCCAGCGTATAGTGAGAGCAGCTGAGAAGATTGTCGGCACCTCCTTGCCCTCACTACAGGACTTACACAGCAACCGCCTCACTCGGAAAGCCCTCTGCATGGCAGGTGATCCCACACACCCACTACACAGCTGCTTCAGCCTGTTGCCATCGGGGAGGAGACTGAGGAGTCTCCAGGCTCGAACCAGCAGACTGAGAGACAGCTCTGTTCATCAGGCAGTCAGGATGCTTAAAGACCGTGTAAAGTGAATTTCAACATTTTCTTCAATAAACATTATAAATGTCATAATTGTAATCTTGTAAATGAGTAAAAAGTCTCAAAATTGTAGCTCAATTAATTTTGGAGTTATAGAGCAAACTGTGTATAAACATATTTCTATTTCAGGATTTTTTAGGCGTGTTTTAAATGTGACCGCGTTTCGTCACGCGGTCCTCATTAGTATAGCCCCACCCCCTGCAGCTCCAGCCGTATAAATTCGCCTCGGTGGAGCCGTTCACTCGCGAATCGCAGATAGCATCAGATAGCAATAGCATAGATATTTTGTTCATTGTTAGCTAGCTAATCAATTATGCCTCGTTCGTGCATCTTCCCTGGATGTCGCAATGGTCAGGGCACCCGTACAAATCATAACATGTTTTTATACCGCGTGGTTTTATACCGAGTATCTGTAATGCCTGGATAGGTCAATGGATAAAGCGCTTGCCTTCCGTCCCAAACCCCACGGGTTCAAATCCCGCATGGTACAACTCTTTTTTTTTTTTTTTTTTATTCATTCCAGATTAAAAACACACAAGAAAACTATTTACAAAAACAGCGTAACTCTTGGAAAAAGTAGCTGCTGTTACAGACAGAACTCGGATAAAAACAGAGCAGGTTTACTGGATCTCTGCTGCCTGCCTCTCCACAGAGAGTCAGCTCAGGGCAGGGGCCACGAGCGCAGCTGCGCTGAAACCACGCCCACACACTGACACGCCCCCAGCGTTCCAGGGCAAGGCAAAATCATGTTTTTTCATGATTTTTGAGACTTAATTTTATAATGTAAATGTTACATGCCCTAGGCATATAATTTATTTTAGTCAGGACACCATATTGTTTTGAGCAGAGGCATGAGCTATTTAGGCTGTATGAGCCTAATTGATTGCAGCTGGTGCTCATTAGCTGTAGGTGGAGGAAGGTGCTCTCTCTCTCCCTATATTAGGTCCAAGCCACAGAGCAAGAAAGAGTTCCAAGTGAGAGTGGCAGCAAGGAGAGTTCCAGAAGAGGTCTGACCTGATGCAGGAGTTGCAGCAAGAGAAGGAGCTGCAGCATCAGAGGAACCAGCAGACCTGATGCAGAACCAGCAGACCTGATGAAGCAGCAGCAGCAGCAGCAAAAGCAGCAGCAGTGTGAAGAGGAGCCATGAAGCCAGTGGTTGAAGCCACATGAGGAGGCCGTTTGATGAGCCGTTTGGAGCCATTTGAGGTGGCCGTTTGAGCTGTTTGGAGCCATTTGAGGTGGCCGTTTGGAGCCTTTTGAGGATTCAGTTTGATGAGCTGTGTAAAGAAGTCCGTATGAAGAAGCGGATGTCGTGAGACGAGCAGAAGTGCTGTCATTTGGAGCTGGAGTGAGACCTGCTGCTGTGCGTTTGAAGGAGAAGCTGAAACCTTCCGTTAAGACCTGCTGCTGTGTTTTGAGAGGAGGAAGCTGAATCCCTCTGAGGCTGAATCCCTCCATTGTGGAGAGCTGCTGAGTGCTGATAACCAAGAGCCGTGAGTGTCCTGCAGGACTTTGAGTTTTTTTGTATTAAAGAAGTCCATCTTTTTCTTTATTACCTTTTTTTTAGGACACAGACTCCAGAGAGCCTAAATTAACTGTTTTTTTTAACATCCTTTCTGTGTCTGGTGTCCTTGTGTGCTACGTGCCTTCGGGTCGTAACAGTAAACAATGTTTTTAATCAGTCAGATTTAAATGGGTGATTAATAACACACATTTATGCCATGTGACAGACTAAAAACACACATTTAATTTCACTTTACACAGTCTTTAACACTCTGCCAGCTCTGCCCTCCCTCCCACTTGTACTGCCTTAATCACAAAAAACTTTCACACATTACCTCACAACACAAAGTTTTTAACACTGGACTCTGTGTCATCAATACGGGTCATTCACTCAACTCACGGTCATGTGCTCATTCAGTTTGCACTACTTCTCATATTTGCACTAATGTTTGTATTACATTACTGCCTATAGTCATACTACTGTTTACATTTACTGTTGACATTTATTACTACTGTTTACATTCATTACTACTGTTTACATTTATTACTACTGTTTACATCTAGACTTTTTATATCTACACTACTGCTGATATACAGTATATATTCTTTTTACTAGCCTTATTGCATAATGCCACTTTGTTTCTATACCAATATCAACTACCTCATACATATACTGTGTACATTAACCCCATATGCTGCTTTGTCACTCTTTACAAATGTCAAATGCCAGAACCTTCATTTATTTTATAGATATACTTTTTATACTTTATACTTCGGGACAGTATTACACTCTATTTCATTTTTGCTGTTGGTGAAACTTTTTATACTTTTATACTACTATGGAAAACTACTATGAAAAAACTCAGGACAGTATTACACTCTATTTCATTTTATGATTATGTTTATTAAATGTTGGTGTTTTGGTGTTGGTGAAACTTTTTATACTTTTTTTACTACTATGAAAAACTACTATGCAAAAAACTCAGGACAGTACTAAACTTTTATTATTTCATTTTATGCTTGTTTATTAATTGTTTAGTGTTTAAATGGTTACTGTTGCACCGAGGGACTGAGAGAGAAATGCAATTTCAATCCTGTGTATGTCCTGTACATATTGCAGTTCAGACAATAAAGTTGACTTTGACTTGACTTGACATTTGACGTTGATGGTATACAATCTGATTTCTGCAAAATTACATGTGGAGTCCCTCAAGGCTCGATACTCGGACCAAAATTGTTTATTTTATATGTGAATGATTTAGTGAAGGTGTCTAGACTGCTAAATTGTATCTTGTTTGCTGATGATACTACTTTCTTCCATTGTGGTAGTGACTTTGAACAAATGTCTGCATTAATAACAATGGAATTTGACAAAATACAAACCTGGTTTAAATTAAACAAACTATAATTGAATCTTGGAAAAACTAATTATATGTTTAGTAATACAAAAAATATGGATTTTTCACTAAAAATTGATGGAGTGGAAGTAAAGAGAGTAACTGAGGTGAAGTTTTTGGGTGTGGTAATCGATGACAAACTGTCATGGAAACAGCACATCAATTCTGTAAAAATTAAGTTAGCCAGATCTACGGCGGTATTGTATAAACTTAAAGATTTTTTGAATGAGACAGCTCTGTATTTGTTATATAATACAATTTTTGTTCCACATTTAATTTACTGTGTTGAAGTTTGGGGTAAGGCATGTAAAACTATTACAAAGCCTGTTTTTATTTTGCAGAAGAGAGCTGTGAGAATTATTTTAGGAAAACCTTATCGTCATCCATCAAATATATTGTTTAATCAGCTTAAGTTATTGAAGTTTTATGATTTGGTGGATTATAATATCTCATTAGTCATGTATAAAGCTCAAAACCACTTACTGCCACCTAACGTTCAAATGTTTTTTGATAAGAGAAGGTCTTGTTATACTCTTAGGGGTACTGAGGTTTTTGTAAAACCTCAGTATAGAACCAGTTTGAAGAGTCGGACTGTTTCGATACAGGGAATTGATTTATGGAACACTTTAGATAACAATATTAAATTTGCTAGATCGATGCTTGTGTTTAAAAAGATGATCAAATCTAAGTTGTTATCAAAATATGAAAATCTTTAGTTAAATCCATTTTATTAGGAAACTTTCTAGTTGATTAACGAAGTTGTTTGTTTTTTTGGTTTGTCTTTTTTTGTTTGTTGTTGTTTTTTTGTTGTTGTTGTTGTTATTGTTACTTGAGAAACATTGCTTGAATTGATTGTTTGGATTGAGTTTGATTTTGTTACTGTGAAAAAAGGGGCAGAAATTATAAGATTATTTCTTCTCTCTGCCACCTTTCATTTTATGTCTTTTACATTTTACACTGTATGTTTATACATTGTTTTCTTTTATGTTGATGTAGAATGAATAAATTTAATAATAAAAAAAAGAAAATAAATTGGACTGTCTTTTCGACATTTGATTGCTTTTATTTTGACAAACTGACCCCATTGTTTTTGATGTGATGTAGTTATGCAATGTGATTTTTAACAAATAATCCAAATTTTTAATGACCCACTTTGTAAGGATAGCGCCATCTAATGGGCCTTCCTTGTCTGTACTCCCTAGTGTGTCCTCATTTACCCAATTAGTTTAATCTTTGTCAGGTCCCAGCTGTTTGTATTCACGTCCTGTCTTGTCTGTGCATTTAAGTCTGTCTGTGAGTACTGTATTGTTCTTTGTTGTGTCGTCGTGGGTATCGCCTTGTACTGTCATGATCCCATCCTGATTACGTTTTTGTAAGTCTGCTGCCATGTCAGCTTTTTGATGTATTATTATTAAATATACCTGTATATATTTTTGTACATCCTGAGTCTGAGTCCCTACCTGCACTGGGTTTGCTCCTGTTTGAAAAATCCTGACACACTTAAACTATAAAACTGATTTGCAATTTAGTTGTGCTATTTAATTATAATTTTGTGTTTTTAATTAAAATGACAGGGTAGAAGTGGAAATGCTTACAAAGCTCTTATGTGATATTAGGAAGCTCATAAGTGGCTGTTGTGTTTCAAATTAGTGTTTATCTACTGTCTATTTACTGGCTCCCCTCATGGATGTGTGCTAGGCCCTCTCCTGTTAACTCTGCTCACATATGATTGTGCACTTGCCCATCCAGACTGTCACATTGTTAAGTTTGCAGATGATACAGCGGTGGTGATGCATCACAAACAATGATGAGTCCAGCTACAGGCAGGAGGTGGAACACCTGGAGAGCTGGTGCAAAGAAAATAACCTTCACATCAATGTGAAGAAGACAAAGGAGATGATCGTGGACTTCAGAAGGAACAAACACACTTATACCCCTAAACATAAGAGGATCTGCGGTGGAAGTGGTCTCCAGCTACAAGTACTTGGGTGTATGAATGACAACCTCAGCTGGAGCAACACCACCAGCCTGATCAAGAAAGCTCATCAGAGACTCTACTTCCTCAGGCGTCTGAGATTAGCTGGTCTGGGAAGCTCAGTCCTCCTCACCTCCTTCTACAGGTGTGCAGTGGAGAACATCCTGTGCTCCAGCATCAACGTGTGGCATGGAGGCTGCACAGCTGCAGAAAGAAAAGCTTTGCAGAGGGTAGTGAAGGCTGCACAGAAGATGT
>JBBPBX010004030.1:9895-22294 GCA_038048925.1 Garcialebias charrua
TACATGATGCAGTGTCCTTTGTTTGTGTGTACAGCACAGTTGCTCAATCAGTCTACGGTGTTGAAAGCTCAGTCTTAATAATTTCCACAAACGTGGTTGTTTCACTTAAAACTGATCTTAATTATTTCACTTAAAACTGATCTTAATTCTTTATATATATTTTTTGTATTGTGGCGTCTGTTATCCTTCTGACAAAAGCCACTGCAAATAAAGGAATTCTTATACCTTGAAGGAGTGGGGTCAACGCTTTTTAACTTGATTGTATTTGTCATAGCAACAATAGTATAATTGGCAGGATCCAAGATTTCCCAGCAGAACATGGCCTCCACTGGACTGACTTTTTTATTTCTTAGAAACTCCTGATACTATGTCTTCCCTCAGGTAAACAATGCACACAAACCTGGCCTTCCTTGTGCTACATAAGAAAAACTTAATCCACTGGTCAAGCCCGTAGTTTTGCAGCTATAACAAAGCTGCCATTCTCTGGGTAGTCTGACACCTCTCACTCTGAACCGTTTTCATCAATTTGAGCCTTTGCTTCATGCA
Organism: Garcialebias charrua; assembly: GCA_038048925.1. NCBI lineage: Eukaryota > Metazoa > Chordata > Actinopteri > Cyprinodontiformes > Rivulidae > Garcialebias > Garcialebias charrua. The sequence goes on from JBBPBX010004030.1 coordinate 10,442, forward strand.
CCAATGAGCCTTGACCACTTGCAGATCACCAGTTTTCCTTCCTCTGATCACTTTTGGTCATTGCTGATCACTGCAGAACAGGAATATTCCACAAAACCCTCAATTGTTGAGATGCTAAGATCCATGTTTAGTCATCGCAATGTGGATTTTGTCAGTTCCTGAAACCTTCAGTCTTCTGTTACAAATTAAGTCCAGTTTCTGTATTGAACGCCTTTTTTTGATTGCTTCAGAATGAACCATTTTTCACCACAGATGGTCATAATGTTATGGCTAATTAATGAAGGTAGAATGTAGAATAGATGAATGCATGCTTTATCTCTGTTCTTTTTAATTTTTTTAATGCTCAGATCAGTAAACTGGTTTTGTATGTTCTTGCACTCAAACATGACGAACCTATGCCCCTACTGGAAATACACCTGAGTCATACTTCATGCTACATTACTTGTGCCAACATAATGCAGTAGACAATACTATGGTAGTTTGACTGTAGCCACTTATAATAAGAAAAAAAAAGCACAAATGTGTACAAGTTTCCACCTTCAAATGAAATGTATGTCTTTAGACTCACACTCAGGAGGACAATAAAGGCAGCAACATTCAAACCTCATTTCATATTGGCACTTGGGGCAAGAAGAAACCTAACTCTGTGGCTAAAGTAAGAAAGTAGTCTCATATAGTTTCTGTCAAACAATATGTATAATCTTGCTGCTTCCTGCCTTCCATTCAATCTCGAAGGAGGGTTCAACCACAAAGGGGTTTCTTTGGTCACAAATTGATAATTTCTCAGGTGGTTGCAAACATGAGGTAATTTAACCAGGTGTGTGTTAATCTTTTGCTTGCCTAACTAAAGAGGGTTTTGGCTTTTTCTCATGATTATACCTTACTGTTGATTACGGTAGGCCTGTCGCGATAAACAATCAGTTAATTGCATGAGGAATCAAAATTATCAACCTCATTTTCATTGATTGGCTTTATCGTTTCTTTGTGTCGCTTTCTTTAAAAAACAAAAAGCTCAACGCCGGAGCTCTTCACTGACCCCTCCCTTTCTCTTGTCTCTTTAAAATCCGTTTTAACTGTCCAAAATCACGTTTTTGGATTGTTAAAAGCAGCTAAGCTGAGAAGCTAAGCTACGAGCTAAGCTAACAGGCTGACCTCAGAGAAATAACCTCCGTCTTGTCAAAGCTCCAAAATTTCACAGTTGAAACCCGTGCCTTCGTGTAAAAAGTTGTTTTTCTCTGCAAAACGAAGCTGAGAACTTGTTTATTGATTTTTTTAAATTACTTAAAAGCTTTGTGTAAAAAATGCTATGCTAAAGAGCTCAAACCACACCCAGCATCCGCCATTTTGAGAACCGAAGAGAGACAGCCCATAGACATTACCGGTATATATACCATATTTTCCGGAATATAGGTCGCGGCTTTTTATCATTTTTGCATGCCCTGCGACCTATATTCAGGTGTGACCTATTTATGGCTTTTTATAAAATACCGTATTCGCCGGAGGAAAATACGCTCCGGTGTTTAATCCGCTTTGTCCAATTATTAACAATAAACAAGAAAAAAACATACACAATACGCCTCGGAGTTTAATACGCGTCATCACCACGCGACGCGTCAGCGCCTCATTTGCCCTAATCAAGATGGCGGCGACAGAAGCAAGCGAGTACGAAGATCTTCACAAGGAAACACGGTAAAACAATTATTTCTTTGCGAGAAAAAATATATTTCTTAGCTGACTTCATAGCAGACGGGCTCCTGAGCTTAACGAAATGTTCAAATCAGCTGGATTTAAAAAAAAAAGTTCGCTGAATTTTAGGCAGGCGCCAGGCGGGTCAAACCGGACGCTTTCTTTCTTTAAATTTAGCTAAATAAACGCTTAAAAAATATATTTCTGAGCTGACTTAATAGTAGACGTACTCCTGAGTTTAACGAAATGTTCAAATCAGCTGGATTTAAAAAAAAAGTTCGCTGACTTTTATGCAGGCGCCAGGCGGGTCAAACCGGACGCTTTGTTTCTTTAAATTTAGCTAAATAAACGCTTAAAAATATATTTCTTACCTCACTATAGCAGACGGGCTCCTGAGCTGAACCAAATGTGAAATCAGCTGGATTTAAAAATCCGCGGTGTGGTTTATGAGTGGTATCTTGCAAACAAAAACAGCGAACCTCACAGCTAATAGCAGCTACATCCATAGCAGGGGGCGGGCAGCGACAGAGTCAGTCCGACCAAAGGAGGCTTTTTTCGGATACAGCAAGTAGAAACTTCTGGAAGTGGCCCCTCTTCCTCTTCACTCTCTGAGTCCTCTGCTGGCTGCTGCCTACAGCGCCTCTATAGCGGCCGAAACTGGTACTGCACCATTTTCGCCAAAAATGAAAAACGAAGAATCAGAGCGAAAAATGAGTCTAAAAATATGGGAAAAAATCCATAAATAATACTCTTCGGTGTTTAATACGCTGGACATTCAAATGAGCAAAAATACTGCGTATTATAGTCCGGTTTTTACGGTAAGCTGATTTGTAATAATTTATTAACAAAAATTAAACTGAGACACATTCTTACAATAATGTCAGCTAACAAATATATATTTTTAGGTGTTTATCCTGCTAAAATTATTCATTTATTAAAGAAAAGTTCAGCTCAGACACATATTTGCTATAATTTTTATCAAACAAATAATTGTTTTTAAGTGTTAATCTTCTTAAAAGCCTTGCTGTGCGCTCCTGTGGCAGACATTTGCAGCAGAGCTAAACACAGTCCACATTTTGACATAGGTGCGACCTATATTCAGGTGCGACCTATATATGGATTTTTCCAAGTCTTTGGCAATTATTGGGGAATGCGACCTATATTCAGGTGCGGCCTATATTCCAGAAAATACGGTACTCTAGATGCCCCATTGAGCAGGCTGGCCCGCTGCAGCGGTACGTCAGAGTATCCGCCATTTTAAATATGGCAGAACTGCCAATCATTTAATGCAAAGAAATGGGTAGAACTTCATAAAGCACCGTTCTACAATAAAAGTTACAAAATTTGTCTTTTGTGCCTGTTTGTTTTCCATATATATTACTGTGTGTGAATGACAGGGATTAACTTAAAACACTTTGTAGAACAGTGCTTTATGAAGTTCTGGCCATTTCTTTGCATTACCGGTAAATGACTGGCAGTTCCACTTTAAAATGGCGGCGACTATTGACGTACGGTTCAGCGCTCAATGGGGCGTCTACGTATTTATGTCTGTGAGACAGCCTCTGTCACGTCAAGGAGCCTCCCTCCCATTTTTCTTAGAGACGCTGCTCGCTCCCTCATTAGCCATCCTGCAGTTCAAACAGTCTTATACTGCCATCCAGTGGTCAAAAAAGGTGCTACATTCAAAACAAATTAGCAAATATTTCTTCTTAAATTATTGTCAAAATTCAAACAATTATTGTCAAATTTCAAACAATAATCTCAATAATCTCCAAGACAGTTAATCACCCAGTAAAATTTATCGTGACAGGCCTACTGTTGATCTGTTTCGGGTGAGAGTATTCTGATGTGTGATTTAGCAGCCTATTAAGCTTTGGTGGAAGTGCTCAGAACCATGGATATCTACGAAGCAAGAAAGAATCACTTTAACATTTAAAGAGGTTCATTTGATCCCTTGTGCTGTATATCCCTGGCCCTGACTTTTTATTTTCTCAAAGCTACTTTATCAAAATTGGCAAGTCTGTGATGCAATACCTTGTCATAAAAGGATTTGAAAGGCCCATCATAGAGATTTGCTTTTTTGTTCCTGTTCAAAAACTACCTGTTGTGTGTTTCAACAGGCTTCTCAGCACAGCGTCCCTCAGGCGGTCTGGGTTGTTCCTGCTCTCCGACAGCTGCACGAAATCACTCGCTCTTTTATCAAACAGACCTACCAGAAACAGGACAAGGTATCGCAAACACTCACAGAGCATCAAGGAGTTGCTCTACAAACTGACGTTAAGGTAACTGTTTCCTTCTTCACCCCAGAGCATCATCCAGGACTTAAAGAAGAACTTTGAGATTATCAAGATGATCACAGCGTCTCTCGTGTGTTGCCACCGACTTGCGGTGATGGCTTCAGGCAATAATGGCCTCTCTGGCTCAACTCTAGTGGATGGAAGATACACCTACCAGGAAGTTAGTTCAAGTTTGATTCATCGGCTCTAATCCAACTAGATAGAGGAAAATAAATAGAAGAACTAGTTTTCAGCTCAAACGTCTTATAAAGTTTGTTATTAAACAAGTAAAACCTATGTTTTTTTCTCTGTTCAGTATCTGGACAGCCACTTGCGCTTCCTGGCATTCTTCCTCCAAGAGGCCAGTCTCTACCTGGTCTGGAACAGAGCCAAGGAGCTCTGGGAGTGTCTGGTGTCTGGGCCGGACGTTTGTGAACTTGACCGTGAGGTATGAAGACGTTTGATGCAAATCAGACCTTGTCGTTGACTTACTGTCACTATAGACACCTTTTTTTTCTTCTAAAAGACTGCTCTGGTGGAATGCAGGTAGAAGCTGAGCAAGCATTAACTGTTCAGACACCTCCTGCTTTTAAAACATCTATAAAGACAGCCATTTAAATTAATTAAAAATTCAAAGAGCTGCTCAACAGTTAACTTATGTGAATGTTCATGAAGCCTTCACTCTATTTTGATCCATTTTTCGTCCATACGATTTTCGGCGCAATTCTCGTCCTGCAGTTTTCAAGCTATTTCAACAAATCATAAATCAAAATGTTCAGCTCTTTGAGGACAATCCTGCTATGACTTTTGGTATTGGTGCAACTTTAGCTTTTTAAAATATTTAGCCTTTTCTGTCACTTTTTTCTCATAGAAAATGAATTGAGCTCATTTTACATCCTTCAGATCTACATCTGTTCACAACTTTTTACTGCTCCTTTCACACTTTTTGTTCTGGTTCAGCTTATTTCAGCCTCCTTCTGCAAACGTTTTTTTCAGCTAATTTCAGCTACATTTTCAGCTGTTTTGTGCTCCTTTCAGATTATTTATATAAGTTCAAACAATTTTACTAGTTCAGCTACTATATCAGTCAGAGTCAGAGATTCTTTATTTTCATTCGCACCACATGTGGTACATGTGATGAAACGAGATTATGTACACAGGGTCCCAGTTACATCCAACAATAAAATATAAAAGAAAAACAGTAATAACATCTAAGATATGAACTAAGAAAAACATCAACTAAAAATACACTAAACGCTAATGCATAAAACATTACTTCGAACAGCAGCACGAACATGAGTCTGTGTGAGCAGATGAGCACGAATGAACACAGCAACATGAAACAGATCAGCAGCAACATGAAACAGATCAGCAGCAACATGAAACAGATCAGCAGCAACATGAAACAGATCAGCAGCAACATGAAACAGATCAGCAGCAACATGAAACAGATCAGCAGCAACATGATGTGATTATTTTTTTCACAGTGATTATTCTGGTTAGATATTCATGAGTCTAACAGCCTCAGGGTAGAAGCTGTTCCTCAGTCTAGTGGTTCTACACTTAATGCTCCTCAACCTCCTTCCTGAGGGGAGTGGGGCAAAAAGTGTGTGTGCTGGGTGAGTGGGGTCCTTCATGATGCAGGTGGCTCTCTTCCTGCATCTGGAGGTGTAGATGTCTGTGATGGTGGGGAGACTGACTCCAACAGACTTCTGTGCAGCCTTCACCACTCTCTGCAGAGCTTTTCTTTCTGCAGCTGTGCAGCCTCCATGCCACACGTTGATGCTGGAGCACAGGATGCTCTCCACTGCACACCTGTAGAAGGAGGTGAGGACTGAGCTTCTCAGACCAGCTCGTCTCAGCCGTCTGAGGAAGTAGAGTCTCTGATGACCTTTCTTGATCAGGCTGGTGGTGTTGTTGCTCCAGCTGAGGTTATCATTCATGTGTACACCCAGGTACTTGTAGCTGGAGACCACTTCCACCGTAGATCCTCTTATGTTCAGTGGGGTGGGTGTGTTTGTTCCTTCTGAAGTCCACAATCCTCTCCTTTGTCTTCTTCACATTGATGTGAAGGTTATTCTCCTTGCACCAGCTCTCCAGGTGTTCCACCTCCTGCCTGTAGCTGGACTCATCATTGTTTTTGATGCATCCCACCACCGCTGTATCATCTGCAAACTTAACAATATGACAGCCTGGATGGGTAGCTGCACAATTATATGTGAGCAGAGTGAATAGGAGAGGGCTCAACACACATCCCTGAGGAGAGCCAGTGCTGAGGGTTATGGTGGCAGAGGAGAAGTTGTGGATCCTCACTGACTGTGGTCTGTTTGTTAAGAAGTCTAGGACCCAGTTACAAATGGAGGGGCTTAGTTCTAGTGTAAGTAGTTTGTCCATCAGAGTTTGGGGGATCATGGTATTGAAGGCAGATGTGAAATCCACAAAGAGCATACGGACATAGGAGTCCTTCTGTTCCAGGTGGGTGAGAGCAGTGTGGACCACAGAGGAGATGGCGTCCTCTGTTGATCGGTTCTCACGGTATGCGTACTGATGAGGGTCCTCGTTGATGTTGAAGGTTGTTTTGATGTGAGTCATGACCAGTTTTTCGAAGCATTTAGCAACTATCTGGGTGAGGGCCACCGGCCGATAGTCATTCAGACCAGACACTGTAGAGCTTTTTTGGGACTGGGATGATGGTGGCAGTCTTCAGGCAGATGGGAACTGTCTCCAGTGTAAGTGAGGTGTTTAAGATGTCAACCAGCACCTCATAGAGCTGATCGGCACATTATTTCAACACTTTCCTGGGGCTGTTGTCTGGGCTGGTTGCTTTGTGAGGGTTGATCCTCCTGAAAGTACCGTACTCCTTACTTCTGCTGCGGTCACGCTGAGATGCTCTTCATCCGGTGGTGAGGTGAGTCTGGTGCTGGGTGGTCTGTTATATACAGTAGCTGTTTTATGCCATTTGAAGGTTTTTCAGCTAAGTCCACTTTTTTTGTTTTCTCTAATTTGAACTTTTTTCAGTCTAATTCAGCAAAAATGTGCTCTCTTCACTTCCTTCTTATAATTTCAGCTTTCTGCTTTTTAGCTACTTTTCAGCTTTTTTTGTGTGTGGCTAATTTCAGCTTTTTCCAGATAATTTCCACTTTTTTGGGCTAATTTCTGCTTCTTTCAGCCTAAACGGGCAAAATTCTGCTCTCTCTCCACTTCTGCTAATTTATGCCTGTTCTACATTTTCAGTTAACTTTTTAAGCATTTTTAGATAATTTAAACAGTTTTCTGATAATTTCAAGTTTTTCATGGTTATTTCTGCTACTTTCAGTCTAATTAACTTATTTCTGCTAATTTCAGCTTGTTATATTCCTATAGCTTATTAATATAGCTCATTTCTGCTAGTTTAAGCTTTTTCTGCTATTTCCGCTATTATTTAGCTGTTTTGGGCTAAATTTAGCATTTTCTGCTAATTCCACTTTTTTTTTTAGCTCATTTCAGCTCCTTCCACTTCCTTCTGGTAGTTAATCTTCTTTCTGCCTTTTCAGCTACTTTTCAGCAATTTTTTGGGGCTAATTTCAGGTTTTTTATAGCTAATTTCTTAACTGTTGTGCTCAGTTCTGCTTATTTAAACCAAATTCAGCAAATATGTGTTCTTTCTGCTTTATTCTGCTAATTTAGGCTTGTTCTTCCATTTCAGCTATATTTAAGCATGTTTTTATCTAATTTCAGCTGTTTTTTAGCAGGTTCGTCAGCAATGAGCATTCACACTGCAGTTTCACAGGAAATGCAATTTCTCTAGTTTCTGTTGAATTGGAGAAATTTTAAATGTTCAATCAACAAATTTTACCCTACAAACTATCTGATGCAGAAAAAATGGCAATGTATTGAATTTATGGGAGGGAGAAGCTGTTCAGTCTCAGCTTTATTTGTTTTTAATATGAGCTGCTTAGTGTGACACCCAGTGGTCACCTAAGGTTGGTAATTATTTATTTCCCTAATATTAGCACCTACTGCATCTGCTTTCTGTAAACTTAACAAATAGTTCACAAGTTCTGTACTGAAACGTTGGTGTAATTGGACTTAATGGCCAGATGTTTTTGTATGTGTAGATGTGTTTTGAGTGGTTCACCAAAGGACAACATGACCTGGAGAGTGACGTCCAGCAGCAGCTCTTCAAGGAGAAAATCTTAAAACTGGAGCCTTATGAAATCACAATGAATGGTTAGAGACAGTGTGTGTGTGTGTGTGTTGTGTGCGTGTGTGTGTGTGTGTAGCCAAACATATCATAAGTAAAGTAAAAATTTCCTATAGTGGATAACGTGTTTGTTAATCTGTGCCTTAGGTTTTAGTTTGTTCAAGACGTTCTTTGAAAATGTCAATCTGTGTGACCATCGTCTGAAGCGCCAGGGAACTCAGCTGGTGAGTCCTCATTTAGTTCATGTACAGTATTGTTTCTAATATAAAACCTGTTTAATCAAGCATTTAATGTGTCATATGCTGTGATTAGTGTGTGGAGCGTCTTGACCTGGCAGGGATGGATTTTATTTGGCGCATCGCCATGGAAACCCCTGATGAAGAGATAGCTAACGAAGCGATCCAGCTCATAATCACATATAGCTACACCAACCTCAATCCAAAAATGAAGAAGGTCGGTTTTTGTGTGGGCGTGCATATACATTCATTAACTTATTTAAATGATTGCGTCCTATTTAATATCTTTAAATCACACGTCTGTTTTCATCTCTTCACAGGATTCTGTCTCGTTGCACAAGAAGTTCATAGCTGATTGTTACAAGCGTCTAGAGGTATGCACTTGGTTTTTGGTATGATTGTTTTTTTCTTCGCAAAGATCATCGTGTAGCAGCTAATTTCTTTTCCCCTTTTCTCAGGCTGCGAGCTCGGCCCTGGGTGGGCCCACTTTAACGCATGCCGTTACCAAGGCAACCAAGATGCTGACGGCCACTGCCATGCCAACTGTGGCCACATCCGTACAATCACCTTCCAGGTACAGAGGGGGGTTTGGGTAAGAACAGACTTACTAAACTTATTATGACATCTTTTTTCTCAAATTACTGATTATTTTGTTCCTAATAACAGTTTTAAGGATCGGTTTAACTTGAAATCTTACAGAAAGCCTTATGTGTTGATTTCTAGATCCACAAAGCTGGTGATAATTGAAAGACTGCTGTTACTGGCTGAACGCTACGTCATCACTATAGAGGTATTTGGCAATGTTTCGGATTCATAAGAGTCAAGTAGATACCAGCATTTCCCCGACCATGATTCAAGGGGGGGACCTGGACCCACCCTGCTGCAAAGATCATATCATGTGATAAATTAATAAACCTGTACATTATCGCACCAACTTTATGTGGTGGGCGAGACACCATAGCAGTTACATCATCACCCTCATTTGCTCCACGACCTCCGTAGGGCTTTTGTATCTAAAATTTGACTTTGTATTAAATGTTAATGCATTCAATCAACTGACAACCACCCCACTCCACACACACACAAGACCAGAAACTTATAGGAGAGGCTGGATACTATTTGTGACAGATAATTATCTTTTAGTCAAACCTTTTTCTGCACATCAAGCTGTTGATGTTTTTGTGCTTTCGTGCAGGACTTGTACTCATTCCCCCGCACCATTCTACCTCATGGGGCCTCGTTTAACGGACACCCTGTCACTCTTCATATCACCTATGAGTCAACCAAAGACACAATCTCTCTAGAGGTACAGTACTGTATTCCCAGTTTCCAGTAGCATTTTGTGTTTAGTTGACATGTGCAGAGGGACTGCCCTTCCTCTCTGACTACATGTGTGCTGTGTGTCCTGCAGACCCACAGTAATGAGACGATAGGAAGTGTCCGATGGAAGATATCTGAGCATTTGAGCTGTCCTGTGGATAATGTCCAAATTTTTGCTAATGATAGCATGGTAAGTGCTCCTGACTGTCGTCTGAACTGTATGTTATTTGAGTGTTTGTTGCATCTGCTGTGTACCCTTTATAAATGTCATTTAACCCCTCGCTTTCTGTTAGTTGACCATGAATCGGGACCAGAAGCTGCTCTCCCAGCTCGGCTTCAGTGACGAGCAGAGCCTGACGGTGAAGAGCTCGGGCACTGGCACTCCGTCCGGCAGCTCGGAGTCCTCAGCCTCCGCCTCCAGCAGTTCCAGCTCCGCTGTGTTCAACTCCGCCTACGCCTTGGAGCAGGTATTACCTGAAATTGTCACAGTGCGTTTACTTTGCAGAGCATATGCTTTGGCATGCCCAGGCCAACTCTGGATCTAATTGTTTTCTGTATCCAGGAAAAGTCTCTGCCTGGGGTGGTGATGGCTTTGGTGTGCAATGTGTTTGAGATGCTTTACCAGCTGGCAAACTTAGATGAGCCGAGGTGAGGTGGTAGTTTTTATGTTGCATACGTCCTGAAGAAGCACCTTGGTTTATTGTGATGCCATCTCTCTGTATATCAAATCATTTTGCTATTTAAAACTAAACATTTTATAAATGTAAAGGATTAAATAACTTTATTATCATTTTGATAACCAACAGAATTACTCTTCGTGTGAGGAAGCTGCTGCTGCTGATTCCAACAGATCCTGAAGTGCAAGATGCTCTCGACAACTTTGTCCCCAAAGAGTCCAGCGTTTGGAGCCACCAGGTACCTGGAGCTATAAAAACTTAATTGTTTTGAGCACACAGTTTGCAGTTTCAGCTTATTTTGTGACTTTGTTTTGCAGAAGACGCTGTTCACCCTCGGTCAGGGTTCAGGTTCTCGTTCTCCGTCGGTTACCCCTAAGCAGCAGCAGCAGCCCAGTGCTGCATCCATTCTGGAGTCTCTCTTTAGAACATCTGCCCCCGGCATGTCTACGTTCAGAGTGCTTTACAATCTTGAGGTATACCAGTACTGTACATGCATTTCAACACAAACCTAAGCAGACATTTTACATCTGTGATCAAACATGGAAGTGGATTAGTGGCTTTACGTACAGTATGTTTTTTTTTTCTTTGTTCTTTATTCTTGTGTGTCAGGTCTTGAGTTCAAAGCTCATGCCAACATCAGATGACGAGATGGCAAAAACAAGTAGCAAGTCCTTCTGTGAAAACTTCCTCAAAGCAGGAGGCCTTAGGTAAAGAAAAAAACAAAAACAACAATCTAAAGATAAACAACCAAGAAAATGTACATGTATGGATACCCTGATGCATGCTCAATAATCCAGGTAGAAAAATCTAAAAAAAGCTAAGTCTGGTCCTCTGGACGTAAAAAAAAAAAAAAGAACTGTACCATATTTTCCGGAATATAGGTCACAGCTTTTTATCATTTTTGCATGCCCTGCGCTGCGACCTATATTCAGGTGTGACCTATTTATGGCTTTTTATAAAATAAGCTGATTTGTAATCATTTATTAACAAAAATTAAACTGAGACACACTCTTACAATAATGTCAGCTAACAAATATATATTTTTAGGTGTTTATCCTGCTAAAATTATTCATTTATTAAAGAAAAGTTCAGCTCAGACACATATTTGCTATAATTTTTATCAAACAAATAATTGTTTTTAAGTGTTAATCTTCTTAAAAGCCTTGCTGTGCGCTCCTGTGGCAGACATTTGCAGCAGAGCTAAACACGGTCCACATTTTGACGTAGGTGCGACCTATATTCAGGTGCGACCTATATTCCAGAAAATACAGTAGAAACGTTTCATCTTTCGTCCGAAAGACTTCCTCAGTCTGAGCTGCTGTATTCAGCTCAGTCTTGTAAATAGCACCTCTCACAGTGGATCAACCAGTTGGCTGATGACAGCCTGAAACCAGCTGCTCACATGATCAAGGAGGACCATCAGCCTAACGATAGATCGTTAGCACCCTGATGGTTGTTTGCTATTCACAGAGGGC
>JBBPBX010004030.1:26118-55392 GCA_038048925.1 Garcialebias charrua
TATAGGCCATGCTTGTCTATAAGCTGCAGGTGTTCACGTAACATGAGATATTTACACAGAAACATTTCTTTTTACTTTTAAGTACGTACTGTACTGGTAACATACACAAATACATACTGTACAGTAAAAAAAAAAAAATTTTTCTGAACAGTGACTAACTCAGCTGGTTAAAAAAAAATTAAAAATACAGTAGCCTACCAGGAAGTCATTGATCACTATTTTCACCTTCCTCCTGCTCACTTCGCAGGATGTTGGAGAACAGCTTGTGCTGTCCTCCATCATGCAGCTGCCTTTTGAAACAGGGAGGGGCACCCACCCCCCTCCCCGTTCTCTACTTCCCTCCCTGTTTCATTGGTTCACTGTGACCTGTTCAGTAATTTTATTGGTCACATTTTTTTGTTTTTACCTTTATTTATAAAGGTAGTCTAATTGAGTTAGGAGGACCCACCCCCCAAGAGAGACGTATAATGGGCAGCTCTGTGAGCGCCCGGGTGTGACAAGGCTAAATGTTTGGTGGCATGAAGCTTGTTAGCCCGTCAAAAGTAAATAAATCAATAAATTAGCCGCAGCATTGTATAAGCCGTAGGGTTAAAAGCACGCAAAAAAAGTAGCAGCTTATAGCCCAGAAATTATGGTATTGTGTTTTTGCCATTAACATTTGATGATGCTGTAATTTTCGTGTAAAATCTAAAATAATTAAAGTAAAAATGTTTTGCAGGAAGTAACTGTAGCTCCAGCAGCGAGGGTGAGAGCACGCCAACAGCACTGCATGCAGGGATATGTGTCCGACAGCAACATGTCTCCACCAAAGATGCCATCATCGCCCGGGAGGCTTTATCTCTGCTGGTTACTTGTCTGCAGTTGCGCTGTCAGCAGCTGGGTAAGAACCCTGATTTCACAATTTTCTTAACTGTTGTGCTTTTTTCATTTCTATGTGCGTTGCTCCAAGTCCCTCAGATTTCACACTCATACTCTTGGCTTTGTTTTCCTCCACAGCGTCATTTTACACCCTTCTCTCCGTCAATGATTTCATCATTGATGTTCTGCTGGGGTCTCCCAGTGCAGAGGTAACCAGCATGCTGGTCAAACTGTGAGCTGCAAACATTTCACTGGAATCACAAGTGATCTTTTCTCTGTTTATTTTTCCCCCAGATCCGCCGCGTGGCTTGTGATCAGCTGTACACTTTGAGTCAGTCTGACACTTCTGCCTTCCCTGAAGTCCAAAAGCCCAACTTGTTCATCCTGTCAGTCGTTCTCACTGCCCAGCTGCCACTCTGGAGCCCAACATCTGTCATGAGAGGTGTCAACCAGAGGTACGGAAGTGAGAAAGATTAAAAAATAAAACCTGTAAATAATTTTCAGAGATCTCACTCTGAGTTTTTCTCCTCTTAAGGTTACTGTCTCAGTGCACAGAGTACTTTGATCTAAGGTGCCAGCTTCTGGACGACCTAACTAGTGAGTGAAGCACATTGCTCCTTACGTGGAAATGTTTTATCAGATGAAAGAATATTTACAACACAAATTGCGTCTTCCATTCTAGCAAAGAAAACTCAGTTTACAACAGTTTTTGATTGTTTGTCCTTTGTTTCTGATCTGCTCCAGCATCAGAGATGGAGGTGTTAAAAGTGAGCGCTGCCACCATGCTGGAGGATGAGATCTCTTGGCTCGACAACTTTGAGCCCAGCTGGAGCTCTGAGATGGAGACCAGTGAGGGAGATAACATCCTGCTCGCAGGACATCTCAGACTCATCAAGACTTTGCTCTCGCTCTGCGGCAACGAGAAAGAACATCTCGGTGATTAGACGTGCTGCTCCTCCACAGCCATGTTGAGAGAGGGTTATTATTGACAGTGTTGTCCTGGTATGTTGTGCAACTCAGAGCACCTGTGAGGAAGCGGACGCGGGCACACCTTGGCTGCCGCTGCTCCTCATACTTTTTGCTCTTTGAAGCCTTTTTTACTACTTTCTGCTGTTTTTTTCACCGAGCCTTGTTGGACATTTCTACCTTTCTCGATTGCAGAGTGCGGCAGGCCTAGGCCTGTGTACAGCACCTGTACGAGCCGACGCGGACATTTCTACCTTTCTTTGAACCTTTCTACCTTTCTTGAACGCAGAGTGCGGCAGGCGTTTTGCCTGTGTACAGCACCTGTGTGAACGGACGTCACGCGGGCATTTTTACCTTTCTGTGATTAAGTTTTAGAGCAACTGTCTTTTCTGACTGCGTTGTGGTTCTGCAAACGTTATAAGTTGCCGGTCAAAGCAGATGGCCGCTTGTCCTGAGTCTGGGTCTGCTAGAGGTTTCTTCCTTCTAAAAGGGAGTTTTTCCTTTCCACTGATGCCTAGTGCTTGCTCAGGATAGGAGACTGCAGCCAGGCCAAGATTTGACTTGTTGCTGGATTCATTAGATAGAAAACTTTACTAGTTTAACCGGAATTTTATTAGTGGGGGCTGTTAGCTCCCGCTAGCTCCAGAACGAATTTAGCTTAAAAAACCACGTAGCTGCATTTATTGTTCGCTTACCTGCTGCCTCTGTCACCCTCCTGGGTCCTCTGGACTGTTTTGGATTTTCTCCTGTGCTCCTCTTCGAGGTAATGATCATTCAAATTACCTCTTTCTGCTTCTTGTATATCTTTCTTGGAGCCGTGGGCCTGCTGTTAGCGGCTAGCTCCGTGCTAGCTTCCACCGGATCGACAACAATGTTGACCTACTCCGCTTCGCAGCTGTTTGAATTTAACAACTGCTCCATTCCTCCTTCTATTTCGACCATTAAACAACTGGGACTTCTGCGTAGACCTCGTTACATCCATAGAAGCTCTCGAAAGAAATTAGTTCACTTTAGGCAAACTGGCTCTGACTCGATTGCTACTGTCTGGTCTGAGAGACATGTCGCACCTCGACGACGTCATCAGAACGCTGCGTCTGTGGTCCTTTGTAGTCCACAGCACACGAAGTGGCAAGGAAAACGTGGAGTGGACTTCAGTCTGCTTAAACCTCTTCAAAAACAATCTGCTCCAACTAGTATTAAAATAGAACTTTTTAATGTTCAATCACTTTCAAACAAATCTTGTCTAATTCATGATCACATTTTGGAGAAGAATTTGGACCTCATGTGCCTCACAGAAACTTGGCATAGACCGGATGTGTACAGTTCTTTGAATGAAGCTTGTCCATCTGGATACAGCTATCTGCAGAGAGCCCGCAGCACTGGCCGCGGTGGTGGTCTGGCTGTAATCTACCGCAGTAGTTTAAGGCTGTCGCATCTGGTTTCTCAGGATTTTTCTTCTTTTGAATGTCTGGCTTTCAGCTTCAAAGCACCACTCCTGATGAATGTTATATTAATTTATAGACCTCCCAAACCGCATGTTTCATTTAACTCAGAGATACATGACCTCCTCACTTTTTTCTGCACCTCCCCTGTGAAGACTATTTTTCTTGGCGACTTGAATATCCACGTGGACAATTCCTCTTCACCTCTGGCAACAGATTTTAAGTCTCTTTTGGACTCTCTTAATCTCACTCAACATGTTGACGCCCCTACGCACAGCAGGGGGCATACTCTGGATTTGGTGATTACTGACACTGTACTCATCAATAACTTATCTGTATATGACCTGGGTGTCTCAGACCACAGGGTCATCTCCCTGGAAGTGCCTTCATCTTCGCCTGCTTCAAACCCAAAACGACCCATCCAGTTCCGTGACCTTAAAAACATTTCCCTTGATGCTCTGTCTGCTGATCTTCACACCCTGACCGCTGTCAATCATCCTTCTGCAGATGACTCTGTGGATTACTACAACCAATCTCTTCGGGAGCTCCTGGACCTACACGCCCCCTTGAAGACAAGACTGGTGTCTTTCTCGCGTTCAGCCCCTTGGTACACTGATGAGCTGCGCAAGATGAAGGCAACTGGCCGTGCTATTGAGAGACGTGTAAAATCATCTGGTCTCTCTGTGCATAAGCAGGCATATAAAGAACATCAGAAGGCGTACGCCTATTCTCTTAAAGAAGCACGCTCCAAATATTATTCTAACATCATCAACACCTGCCCTGGAAACTCTAAACAGCTCTTCTCCACAATAACTCGTCTGCTTAATCCCATTAAGCAAACTCTTGAGGACTCTGCTCAAAAATGCGAGCTGTTTCTTTCATCTTTTAAAACCAAAATTGACACTATCAGATCTCAGCTCCACAACCTCCCTGTTCTCAGTGTGCCATCTACCCGTCTGCATTCTGGGACCCTTAACAGCTTTGACGAAGTTGTTCAGAGTGAGGTGGAGGCCATCATCAAGAAAATGAAGCCTTCATCCTGCGCCCTGGATCCTTTCCCCTCGTCTCTCATAAAATCCAATCACTCTGCAATAGGCCCACTTATCACTCAAATAATAAATCAGTCTCTTCAATCTGGTCATGTTCCACTGCCTCTAAAAACTGCCATCATTAGGCCTCTTCTGAAAAAATCTAATTTGGATCCAGACATTTTTTCTAATTACCGCCCAATTTCACACCTCCCTTTTCTGTCTAAAGTGCTGGAAAAAGCTGTTGCTGCTCAGCTGCAGGATCACTTACAACAACACTCCCTGTATGAGAAGTTCCAGTCTGGATTCAGGGCAGCTCACAGTACTGAGACTGCACTGCTGAGGGTTACTAATGATGTCCTCTTGGCTGCTGACACTGGTTCTCCCTCCATCCTTGTCCTCCTTGACCTCACTGCAGCCTTCGACACTGTGGACCATAGTATCCTCCTCCACCGTCTTCATGTGGAGGTCGGTCTCTGTGACACCGTCCTGGACTGGTTTAAATCTTTCCTCTCCAATAGGCTGGAATGTGTTAGTCTTGGCAACGCCACGTCCCAGACAGTCTCTGTCTCCTGTGGTGTCCCTCAGGGGTCGGTTCTGGGGCCCCTGTTGTTTTCCCTTTACATGCTGCCTTTAGGTCAAATTATTAATCAGTTCAACATTTCTTTTCACTGTTATGCCGACGATACACAGCTTTACATCAGGACTGGAGCATCCTCATCTTCCACCTTGTCATCTCCATCTTCACTCACTGCCCTCTCTGCCTGCCTGGAGGCAATTAGGGCATGGATGAATCAGAACTTTCTTCAATTAAACTGCTCCAAGACCGAGGCCATACTGATTGGCACCCCTCACCAGGTACAGACATCTACTATAACAACACTTTCCTTTTCTGGACAAGACATCCCCCTCTCCACCTCTGTTACTAATCTTGGAATAAAAATGGACTCCAATCTTACATTTGAAAATCACATTAAGCTTCTGTTTAAAACTTGCTTCTTCCATCTTCGAAACATCTCTAGACTTCGCCCATCCCTAACTTTTTCCGATGCTGAGAAGCTCGTCCATGCTTTTGTCTCCTCCAGGCTCGACTACTGCAACTCCCTGTTTATTGGAATCCCTGGCAAAAACCTTCAGAAACTTCAATATATTCAAAACAGTGCAGCAAGGATCTTGTTGCGAGTTCGTAAATTTGAACATATTACGCCCATTCTTCATAACCTTCATTGGCTTCCTGTCGCCTACAGAATTCAGTACAAAACTGCTCTCATTACACATCAATGCTTACATGGAGCTTCACCAGATTATCTGAAGGATATTCTTATTCCACACTCATCCACCCGGTCGCTGCGGTCACAGAACAGTAATCTCCTTCACATTCCGAGAACCAAATTAAGGACCATGGGAGACCGGGCTTTCAGTGTGGCTGCCCCCCGCCTGTGGAACTCTCTTCCTGACTGTCTGAGGGTCCCACAGTCTGTGGTTGACTTTAAGAGCGGCTTGAAGACCTTTCTTTTCAACCGAGCATACTCTGCCTCCTCATGATTCTACTTTTGATCTTAGTTGATACTGTTATTGATTTTACTTGTTTTATTACTTGTTTATTGACATTTAATTTCTGTTGCACCTTGTAGCACTTTGAGATTTTCATTAATGAAAAGTGCGTTATAAATTGAATTCATCAACTCTTCCCCAGGTCCGTCTCTCATCCAGCAGTTGTTGGATGACTTCCTGTTTCGAGCCTCTCGGATCATCATCAACAGCTCCAACCCTACACCTTCTGCAGCCCCCAGTCACGACTTCCACCCCAAGTAAGTGTCTCATTTGGTTATTTTTACTCCAGCTTTTTATATGAATATGTTTTAGAAGACAAAGCACTGAATGTTTCTGGATAGAAGTGGCAGTAGAAATAAATAAATCTTTCAGGTGCAGCACAGCCAGCAGCAGGCTGGCAGCCTACGAGGTGCTGGTGATGCTGACAGACAGCTCGCTCTCCAACCTGTGCCTCATCACCAAAGAGTTGCTGTCCATGCACCACCAGTCTGATCCATCCCTCTCCAAGGAGTTTGACGTAGGACATTTTTCAGATTTGTGCTTTCGTTTCAGTTTTGTAATGTTTTTAAAAACATTTCTGTGTCTTTTGTCAGTATTTACCGCCTGTGGAGAGCCGCTCGGTCTCAGGTTTCGTAGGGCTGAAGAACGGTGGAGCCACCTGTTATATGAACGCTGTGTTCCAGCAGCTTTATATGCAGCCTGGCCTTCCTGAGGTACCCAAATTTCAAATGTTGTACTTCAGAAAACCTTCTGTTTGAGTATAGACTTAAATTCAAATGGTGACTGTGATTTTTTTTATTTTGTTTTAGGCTTTCCTATCGATTGAGGATGACACTGACCAGCCTGAAGAGAGTGTTTTCTACCAAGTTCAGTCTTTGTTTGGCCACTTGATGGAGAGCAAACTGCAATACTATGTGCCAGAGAACTTTTGGAAGGTAAAAGACTTTTCACATGGAAGTTTAGATACAACTGAAGAGTTTTCTGCTTCTGTACGTGTCATTGCAGGTCACAAGTCTTTCAGATTAAGATTTTTTTGTAACATAAGAAAATATCATCTGATGTTTTTGTATACAGTGCTCTCTCTCGTTTAACACTGGTGTTAGGGACCACCCCCCCGAAAACCCATGAAGTAGGGTTACAGTAGTCCAAGTATTACCAAATTTTTCTGCCTATAAGTCGCTTTTTGTTGCATAATTAACATGCCCTGCAACTTATAGGTTGAAGCGACGTATTTATGGATTCTTCCCATATGTATAAACAAATTTTTGACTTTGATATGACCATTTTCATTAATTCTGACTGAAAATATTGAACACTACCATTTTTAGCCACGAGATGGCACTCGAGTAGTTTGGCATGCCGTTGGGTCATGCAATAGGTCAAAGTGGCTATTAATGACACAGTCAGCTTTCCATAGTCTGCTACGGTCGTCTGCCTGGAGCAACCAAATCAGCTTTATTTTGCCTTGCCGCCCTGGCAAAATGCAGCTGATTTGACCATCAAAGTGCATTTATTAAGTAAAAGTTCAACCGAGACACACCTTTACTATAAAGTCGAGCAAATAAATAATTATTTTAGGTGGCTATCTTGTTAAACCGTGATAGAGTGAGACCGTGATAAACGAAGTGTGAAGTAGCGAGAGAGCTTAATGCCCAGAAGACGGTGGAGATGATCGTGGATTTCAGGAGAGTCACAGCCCCTCTGCCCCCCCTCACCCTCAACAATACCCTCGTCATCACTGTGGACTCCTACCAGTTTCTGGGTGTGACCATCACCCGAGACCTCAAGTGGGAGCTGAACATCAGCTCCCTCATCAAGAAGGCTCAGCAGAGGATGTACTTCCTGTGACAGCTGAGGAAAGCCAAGCTGCCGGCCAAGCTGATGGTGCAGTTCTACACGGCCATCATTGAGTCCATCCTCTGCTGCTCCATCACAGTGTGGTATGCCGGGGCCACTGCCAGGGACAGAGACAGAGACTACAGCGTGTTGTGCACTCTGCAGAGAAAGTAATAGGCTGTAGTCTCCCATCCATCCATGATCTGTACACCTCCAGGACCGTAATTCGAGCTGGTCGGATTACAACTGACCCTTCTCACCCTGCACATGGACTCTTTGATCCACTCCCTTCAGGCAGGAGGCTTCGGTCCATTCGGACCAGAACCTCCCACCATAAAAACAGTTTCTTTCCATCTGCCGTCAGTCTTCTGAACATTCATAATCCTGTTACTGTTTAACTCTGCCTTATCATTTATCACTGGCCTAAAACTGTACATCATCACTCCATTTATCTTCTAGCACCATTTGACATTGCCATTTATTGTGAATATTATTGTGAATATTGTGTTGTACTGCATTGTGTTTATTGGTTGGTGTGTTCATGTGTTTTTATTCTATTTTTACTTCTTTTTATTGCACCTTTATGCCAAAGCAAGTTCCTAATCAGTGAATTTTATTCTTTGACAATGGCAATAATAAACTGATTCTGATTCTGATTACCCGGTAACGTATATTGATACTGCTGAGAACCTTCAAACTAACATTCTTCACAATGCTGTCCTTGCTGTTAAGGAAGGTATATTGTTATATATGATGTATGTGCGGTTTTGTTGCAGATATTTAAGATGTGGAACAAGGAGCTGTATGTCAGAGAACAGCAGGATGCTTATGAGTTCTTCACCAGCTTGGTGGATCAGCTTGATGAACACCTCAAGGTATAGCTTGAACATTAACGCAAAGATGACATAAAACCAACATTCAGCTTACCGTACAAACCGGATTTCAAAAAAGTTGGGACACTAAACAAATTGTGAATAAAAGCTGAATGCAATGATGTGGAGGTGCCAACATCTAATATTTTATTCAGAATAGAACACAGATCACAGATCAAAAGTTTAAACTGAGAGAATGTATCATTTTAAGGGAAAATATGTTGTTTCAAAATTTCATGGCGTCAACAAATCCCCAAAAAGTTGGGACAAGTCCATTTTTACCACTGTGTGGCATCCCCCCTTCTTCTTACAACACTCAACAGACGTCTGGGGACAGAGGAGACCAGTTTCTCAAGTTTAGAAATAGGAATGCTCTCCCATTCATGTCTAATACAGGCCTCTAACTGTTCAATCGTCTTGGGCCTTCTTTGTCACACCTTCCTCTTTATGATGCACCAAATGTTCTCTATAGGTGAAAGATCTGGACTGCAGGCTGGACATTTCAGTACCGGATCCTTCTCCTACGTAGCCATGATGTTGTGATTGCTGCAGAATGTGGTCTGGCATTATCTTGTTGAAAAATGCAGGGTCTTCCCTGAAAGAGATGACGTCTAGATGGAGCATATGTTGTTCTAGAACCTGAACATAGTTCTCTGCATTAATGGTGCCTTTCCAGACATGCAAGCTGCCCATGCCACAAGCGCTCATGCAACCCCATACCATCAGTGATGCAGGCTTCTGAACGGAGCATTGATAACAACTTGGGCTATCCTTGTCCTCTCTGGTCCGGATGACATGGCGTCCCAGTGTTCCATAAAGAACTTCAAATCGTGACTCATCTGACACAGAACAGTCTTCCATTTTGCCACACTCCATTTTAAATGACCCCTGGCCCAGTGCAAACGTCTGAGCTTGTGGAGCTTGCTTAGAAATGGCTTCCTCTTTGCACTGTAGAGTTTCAGCTGGCAACGGCAGATGGCACAGTGGATTGTGTTCACTGACGATGCTTTCTGGAAGTATTCCTGAGCCCATTCTGTTATTTCCTTGACAGTGACATTCCTGTTTGAGGTGCAGTGACGTTTAAGGGCCCAGAGATCACGAGCATCCAGTAGAGTTTTACGGCCTTGACCCTTACGCACAGCGATTGTTCCAGATTCTCTGAATCTTTTGATGATGTTATGCACGGTTGATGATAACTTAAAAGTCTTTGCTATTTTACGCTGGGTAACACCATTCTGGTATTGCTGCACTATCTTTCTGCGCAACAATGGTGGAATTGGTGATCCTCTTACCATCTTGGCTTCTGAGAGACACTGACACTCTGAGAAGCTCTTTTTATACCCAATCATGTTGTCAATTGACCTAATTAGTGTTAATTGGTCTTCCAGCTGTTCGTTATATGCTCAATTTCCTTTTTCCAGCCACTTATTGCTACTTGTCCCAACTTTTTTGGGATTTGTTGACACTGTGAAATTTTGAATCAACATATTTTTCCTTTAAAATGTTACATTTACTCAGATTAAACTTTTGATCTGTCATCTATGTTCTATTACTAATAAAATATTGACATTTGCCATCTCCACATCATTGCATTCAGTTTTTATTCACAATTTGTTTAGTGTCTCAACTTTTTTGGAATCCGGTTTGTGTTATTGCTTTAGTTTTGACGAACTTCTTAAACTTTTCTCCTCCAGAAAATGGGTCGAGAACAAATCTTCAAAAACACATTTCAGGGAATTTTCTCCGACCAGAAGATTTGCAAAGACTGCCCCCACAGGTGAGCCCCAGTTCTTTTACATTACCAGATGTTGACCCTTTTTAGTTTTACATGTTTGACACTGTGTGTGTGGCGGGTGGGGGGATTCTGTCACAGATATGAGCGCGAAGAAACCTTCATGGCGTTGAACCTTGGAGTGACTTCTTGTCAGAGTTTGGAGATCTCTTTAGACCAGTTTGTCAGAGGAGAGGTGCTCGAGGGCAGCAACGCTTACTACTGTGAAAAATGCAAGGAGAAGGTCTGTACACCACCACACATGCTTTCATAATGTTACACGTGAAGCCATTTATACTTGAAGCCTGCATTTCTGTGTCATTGTACAGAGAACCACAGTGAAGAGGACATGCATCAAATCCCTGCCCAGTGTGCTTTGCATCCACCTCATGCGCTTTGGATTCGACTGGGAAAGTGGACGATCCATCAAATACGACGAGCAGATCAGGGTGTGCTGGAAAATTGATATCCTGAAATTGTATTCCTCTATGTTGTGATATGTTTTTCTTTCATTTTCTTGTAGCACTGCAAATCTTTGACATGAATTTAAACATTTTGTTGAACAGTTCCCCTGGGTTCTGAACATGGAGCCCTACACGGTGTCTGGCATGGCCCGTCAGGACTGCAGCGGGGAGGTGGGTGAGGGAAGAGGAGATGGAGCCTCGGGAGGATCACCCAGAAAGAAAGTTACCATTTCAGAGAACTATGAACTGGTGGGGGTCGTGGTCCACAGTGGTCAGGCACATGCCGGACACTACTACTCCTTCATCAAAGACAGACGGTAAGAGAATAAGATGTCCTGTTGTCTTTTTGAAATTTATAGGAATAATCCTCTGAAAACACAATTTCTATTTTAGTGCCACTAATTCACCTCCTGCTGTTTGTACTTTACATAATGAGCTGAAACAACAGTTATAACTGGAGCACATAAAGAATTTAAAAGTCCTCTTTAAGGCATCTGACTACAGCATCAGTGTTTGTGGAAATCTTTTAGTTTGTGAGCATCTCCAGATGTTTGGGTCTGAAAGACAAGAATGTTCATCGATGTGTAGTGGAACAAAAACAAAACGTGTGCATTGGGCACACAGATTTTTCACTTAATCACATTTTTGTTTAGGATCACTTACTTAATGTCATTCATCCATTATCTTTACCTGTTTCTTCCTTTCCGGGTCTCAGGGGTCACTGGTGCCCAAATCCAGTCATCATTGTGTGAGAGGCACCCTGGACATGTCTCCAGTCCATCACAGAGACACGTAGAGACAAATGAGACAAACAACCATTCACTCTCTCATTCACACCTAGAGACAATTCAGAGTTACCAATCAGCCTAACATGCATGTTTTTGATCTGTGGGAGGAAACTGGAGTACCTGGAGGAAACCCACGCATGCATGGAGAGAACATGCAAACTCCACTCAGAAAGGCCCCCGGACCGGGATTTGAACCGGTGACCTTCTCGCTGAGAGGCAACAGCTTCACCAACTGGGTCACCGTGCCACCCAATAAATTATTTCAATAAATATTATTTTAAATAGAGTTTCAAGCACTTAGCTTTATATTTAAAAACACCATTTGATGTTTGGAAGAACAAATGTCTTAGCTGTTATAGATAGCGCCTAAAGATTTTCATTTTATAAATAAAGGTTGAATGAATGCAAATTTAGAGCAGTGGTTCTCAAACTAAAGTCTGCGAGTCAGTGCTAGGTACCTACCTACCTGCCTACCTACCTACATACATGCATACATATACATTACATACATACATATACATTACATACATATTACATACATATTACATACATATTACATACATTACATACATATACATTACATAAATATACATTACAGTACATACATTACATACATTACCGGTACATACAATACAGGTAGTCCCCGAATTACGAGCGCTCTGATCTACGAGGTTCCAGACTTACGAGCTGGCGAATTTTTGGAAAAAACGCAAAAAATACTGAGTTTTCATGTGTTTTTTCACCACAGTTAGTTAGCTAAGCATATGGACACACGTTTCCGATCATTTTTATGCACTCATAAGCAGTTTTTGGATGAAAATAGAGTGTTTTTAGTCGCGCTAGCGAAACCGTTCCAATTTACGAGCGAAATTTCGGACTTACGAGAGACATGGCAACCGTTCCAAATTACGAGATTTCCGGTTTACGAGCGCCTCGTTGTAACGGATCTCGCTCGTAAATCGGGGACTACCTGTACATACATTACATTACATACATACATTACATTACATACATACATACATACATACATACATACATACATACATACATACATACATACATACATACATACATACATACATACATACATACATACATACATACATACATACATTACATACATACATTGTTTTTACAAGCACATAGATGTTTAACAACCCATTAAAATACACCAAAATGCAGGAAATCACTTCTCCTTTATTTAAAATTTTCTGGGGGAGGTCCCCCCAGACACCAAAATGCATCTGTTTTGTATTACACAAATCTCTAAAATTACGGTAGTTGTTTTAAGATGGCTGTGTTCCATATTCATAACGCAATTTTTGACTGATTCTTTCAATTTCTAAGAACTGCAACAATGCACACTTGCTTCGCTTAGCTGGTGTATGCAGAGGAACGCTGGAGAGCTAGCATCTCCGGTCGGGATGGATGGATGGATGGATGGCGCACCACCCAGGCAAAATGAAGCTGTTTTGACCATTAAATAAACATAATAAGCGTGACGGGTCAGCTGTAATGTATAATAAATTAGACTTATATGCCAAAGTGACTTATACACCGGAAAATACGGTAAAACGTTTCTCCACACTGAGGTTGTCAAAAGAGCTTTCTACAACAGGTAACATAATTGCTAATAATCTTTCCACAGAACCCCACAAGAATTTTTGGAACTATTACATTAGATATACCGTATATAAATTTTGCATTATCCAATGACAAAAATTTGTTGGTTGAGCTAGGTGGGCACAAATGGAAAAATTGAAAAGTTAATTTTCCAGGGTATCCGCGGGGTTGTAAAATGTATTAAAAGGTAGTGAATGAAATTAACAAAAATTAAGGCCATTAAAAAGTATTAAAAAGTAATAAACGTCATCTGACGAGGTATTACTTTTTTTAAACCTACACAACTATATTTTTCTCGTTCTGTCGGCTAAAAAAATTCTGTCTGTATTTATGTTTTCTAATTTTATTAGATTAGATTTAGATTTATTCTAATTTTATGTTCCGAGTAGGACCTAAGCTAAAACAATGATGTCATATTGTCGGTCAGTGTGCGTTCGCACCTACAGCTGGGTGAGGCGAGGCTTTAGTCATGTCTGTAAAAAGAAACAGGAAGGAGGAACGCAGCTTGATCCTCCGACATTTAAGAAAAGTACCTAAACAATTATTTGTTAGCTCGAAATTATAGCAAATGTGTGTCTCAGTCATAAATATGTCACTTCAGCCTATAAGTTGCAAGGCATGTAAATTATGCAAAAAAACTGCGACTTACAGGATGAAAAATATGGTAGTTATTATTTTTCTCCCTCTCTTTTTGAATTGTGCATGTGTTCAGTGTTGAATTACAGTATTTTAACTAAACTGTTCTGTTTTCAAGTTTACGGTTTTTCATTTGCCACTAGAGATATGTTATGTGTGGGAACAATTAAATAACTTTTTGTCTTGGGTAAGATTTAAATAACAAATAGGTCAGTGCTTTTATTGAGGCAATAAGCAAATTGATGTATCCAGTAATTGTTATAAAACTACATTTACTACCAAATTTTAGGAAGAAAATGACAGTAATCTTATCACTTTACAATTAGTTGCTCTGAACTGAAGTACAAGAGGTTGTCGCTACGGTTGCAGCTCAGTGTCGTGATGGTATTAAAAAATATTGTGATGGTATTAAAAAGGTATTAAATTTAACTTAAGAATGTCTGTATATACCCTGTTTTCAATCTACGCGTGAATGCTTGGGATTATTTTTGCCTATGCTTTTTTATTTCAGTTAATTTTATTTAGTTTAATTTGTCATGCAGATTAATTTTCCGTTGTTCTTTCGTTCTAATCTCCTTTTGCTCTTTTATGATTTTCTTTGTAGCGGAAGTGGCCGTGGACGCTGGTACAAGTTCAACGACAACGTAGTGGAGGAGTTCGACATGAACGATGAAACTCTGGAGTACGAGTGTTTCGGTGGAGAGTACCGCCCTAAAGTTTACGACCAGTGTAAGGAACCGATTTTGGTTTCTATCGTTGCCAGAGTGGGTTCTCGTGAGAGCAACAGTAAATAAGCTTGTTTTTTGTTGGATGTGTGTGTTCAGCCAACCCATACCCTGATGTGCGGAGGAGGTACTGGAATGCCTACATGTTGTTTTATCAGAAGATTAGTGATCAGAACTCACCTGCCCTACCAAAGAAAAGCCGAGTCAGCATCATGAGGCAGGAAGCTGAAGATCTGACACTGTGAGTCAGCATTTCATGCATCATGTAAACACTGCTTCTGTCAACTTTTCCCATGCAGCAGCAACCTGCTCATGTATTCAACCATAAATAGCTCAAACTATGACATTTTATAGGCATTGAACTTGTTTTTCTTTACTTTTTGTAGTTTACAGAAATAAATGAATTGTTTTTGTTCCAAAAAATGTTTTTGAATGAGTCTCTGTGCTAAAGCTGCTATCAAATATTTGTGTTGTATTTCTCAGGTCTGCCCCCTCCTCTCCTGATGTCTCCCCCCAGTCTTCTCCTCGACCACCAAGAGCCAACAACGACCGCCTGACCCTTCTCACCCGCCTCGTGCGAAAGGGAGAGAAGAAAGGTCTCTTTGTAGAGAAAATGCCCGCCAGTATTTATCAGGTGAACCAACATCAAGTGTCCCCTTTCTGTCTTTACACTAATATAAAACCTCCTTAGTTTGTTGCTGTGGTGAGAAAATTTCACACCTTTAAAGAAAGATAAATTCCTTTTTTGTTGCACAGATGGTGAGAGATGAGAATTTGAGATTCATGAGGAACAGAGATGTCTACAACAGTGACTACTTCAGCTTCATCCTCTCCTTGGCTTCAGTCAACGCAGTATGTGTCCAAAGGGTTTTCTTATTTCACAGATTAAAAAACTAGACATGTAAAGTCATTGTAACTTGCATTGATATATTAGAGATTTCACATTACAGTAGTCCTTCATTTATCGCCGGGTTATGTTCTGGACAACCCCGCAATAAGTGAAAAACCACAAATATTTTAAGGCTTTATAAACCCTTCCTACACTCGTGCAATGTTCTCTTAAACTTATATAATTTTAACAACATACGTATATGTAGCTGCTAAATTTTACTCACCAGCCCTGCAGACCAGCAGTTAAGTTCCGGTCTGGCTCTGTTCCGGTTCGGCAGACCTACCCCGTAGCGACGAAGCCCACATTGTTCTAAACTCTTAATCCTACGTCATTTTAACAACATACCGTACTTATATGTA
The DNA here is from genome assembly GCA_038048925.1 of Garcialebias charrua. NCBI lineage: Eukaryota > Metazoa > Chordata > Actinopteri > Cyprinodontiformes > Rivulidae > Garcialebias > Garcialebias charrua. The sequence continues at coordinate 41,933 of JBBPBX010004030.1, forward strand.
CTGCACAGAAGCTATTGCAATTTTTTTATGGGGACTCACCAGCCATTTTTAGAGAGAGCCGGACCTTCGGAGAGCCAGCACAAAACTACACAATGGTCCCAATCAAGTCCAAATAATCTAGAAGAATCCTGTGAAAAAGTCCAGGTGAGCTCCAGAGAAGACACCGACCTCCAAGCAATGCCTCCCCGCTCAAGAGGCTCCCTGGGCCGTCAAGCAGCACTCATATTGACCGATGAGGCTGGAAATAGTTCTGGTCCGGTTCTGATCAGCTCTCTGTATCCACTGAGCATCATAGTCATTATGAATAAGGACCGTACTTTAAAGGACAACACCCACCGTGACAGTAACAATTCACCATATTGGAGAATTACTGTAGTATTTTATGAATTTTATTTTCATTTTTGCATTTGGGCCAGGCGAGGGTTAAAAAAAAAAAAAAAAAACAACCCACTCCCGAATGAATCCGGAAACCTGGCCGAAAAGTCCCGAAGGGTCATGCCTTTTGTTACATGATCTCCACCCAGAAGGCAGAAGGTAGGAGTGAGTTTCCATGGAGGTTTATGAGAGAGAGTGCGTTAAAACTGCATATTTCCTGCATATTTCCTTGTGCATTTGTGTGTGGACCAGCGCTCTGATTTTATTTATTATTTATTTTATAACACCGCTGCGGACCTGTTGCTGCTCTCATTCATTCTGCCCAGAGGAGCGAGCCGCGAGCCGCGCGTGTCTCTGGCTCCTCGTTCTGCTGGTTCCTCGTTCCTTTGAAGTTCCTCGTGCCGGTGTAATTTGCTCCCTCGAGTGTATGTATTTGCTCTCGTCAGCCTTGTTGCGGGAAGCAGTGAAGCACGCGCGCGGGCAGAGCTCAGCTGCGAGGCTGGGTGCCTTTCTGATCACGGGGGGGGGAGAGAATAAAAAGTCAATGCGGAAATGAATGAATTTGTCGCGATCAAACGAATAAAACTAGTATGTCTAAGTGGATGCTCGCTCAGAATATGAGTGAGCGACAGCAGGATTAATTAACACAGGCAGCTTTAGGGAATATTTAAAAATGCTTCCTTTTTCTTTCCCTCGCTCGCCTGTAACTCCAAGGCGTCACTTTGGTGACGTGAATGCCCAAGTGAATGCCCATATATGGAGAGGGGCAGATTTTCCCGGAGCTGCATGCTAAAATCTGCTATAAATCATGAAATAACACATTTAGTGTTATTTCTCCACAATATAAGTAAACGCTCCTGTATTATTTTTAAATAAACTAATAAATATTAATGGCGATGCAATTTGAAAACATGGTGGGTGTTGGGCTTTAAAATACCGGTATATATATTTTTAGTCAGGTTCAGATCAGATCAAAACTTCCCCTCCTTCCGGCTGGAAGCACTGTTGAACTCTGGGTAGTGTAGTTCTTTTGGACTGGCCTAACAGTGTAGGCTTATTGAAAGAAAACTACAAAACGGCAGCGCCTGTCCAAAGTGTTTTTTTTTTTGTTAACTTTTTATCACATGTCGTCCCAATCATGTGAGTAATATTAAAGTTGACAATCATTGAAAAACCGCGAAAGCGCGAGTCTGCAAAATTCAAACCGCGAAGTAGCATGGGACTTCTGTAATTAACAATCGCTTTATTTTAATATTGTTTTTTTTTTTTTAAGAAATCTTCGATTTTGTTTTGTCAAAATTGATTTATATATGCAGATCTTTGTAATATTAGCTCCTATGCATAATGTATTCAAAAACCTTTTACAGACTAAGCTGAAGCATCCAGACTATCAGCCTATGGCCAAAGAAAGCCTCCAACTGGCTGTTCACTTCCTCTTCCACACCTTCCTACACACCAAAAAGAAACTCAGGTAGCTATGTAAATGCACAGATGGGACGTTACTGTGTTTTTTCCTGAGGATCATATTAGCTGTATTTATTTTTCATGTTGCTTCTGCAGGGTGGACACAGAGGAGTGGATGGCAGCGGTGGAGGTGCTGCTGTCAAAGAGCAGTGCGGCATGTCAGTGGATGGTGCAGTACCTGGTGGGACCAGAGGGACGGGAAATCATCAGGTCAGAATATATTCTGCTCTTCTGTGAAATAATTGATCACAGAATTGAGAATTTTCTCTCTAATACTTATACCGGTACTCTGCTGCTAAAGCTTGACCCTAAGCCTGAAGTTTTTTATGTTTTATAACATGATTTAATGGCTTTAACACTTTGCCCTGGAGTATATTTAAAGTATTAAAAACATGTGTCCATGTAACTCACTTGTTTAATGTTGAGTGGTTAAAATAGTGCACCAATCTGTGGAATGTAAACAGTCAGAGCCAGAGGGTAGGTTCCTAAAGCAGGGGTGTTTTTAGAGACGTGTGTTGGCTTACGCTGCTGTGTTTAACGATGGGGTGATCATTTTATCCTCAGACATGATTGGTTGTTGAACATCAAGCGTTTGTGCAAAACAAACCTCCATCCCCCTTTTACACACCACATATCACATGTTTCTTCTCACGGAAAAGAAACACAAAGTGTCTCAAGCCTAAACAGTAAAGCAAAAAAAGGAGGGAGAAGTTTTGCTCTTTGCTTCATTGGGGACTGCCCAGAAAGTCAGCCATCTCTTATTATCCACCTGAACAGGGTTTTACTCTTCTATTAACTTTAATGTGGCCCGAAGAGCAATGTGTACCCCCACAAATGTTACATCAAAACGACTGGCTCGGCACCGTGAAGTGTGCCTTTACTTTTATTTGCATTTCTAGAGCGAGTTGTTATAAAATCCTAATGCAAATTAAAAATCCAAGATGGCCACCTTAGCTGAAAGGGAAAAACACAATTACTCAGCTATTTTAAAAGATATTGAACTGAAACTTGATGTCCAGTTAACCAGTGAATACAGGGTATGGGTATGCAGTGGTGGGTATGATAATCACAGCCAGTTATGAATCTTAGTGCACCATGATAGGACAGCATCCAGTATCTGCAGGGTGCTTATAGGAGTGTTCATGTAGATAATGTCACCGTAGTCAATGGAGGGAAGGAAAGTTGCAGTTACAAGGCATTTCCTAGCATTCAGAGGTAGACAGGATCTATTTCTGAAAAATAAACCCAGTTTAACTTTCAGTTTCCTTACTAGGTTTTCCACGTGAAGCTTAAAAGAGCAATGCGAGTCAAACATGTTACTCAAATATTTATAGGAAGCGGCAAACTCAATAGGGACACCATTTGAGGATAAAATCAGAGGAAGAACTGCTGGGTCCAACTTCCTGTTTGAAAAAAGCATCTATTTGCTTTTATCTGCATCTAGTTCAAGTTTGAGGCAGAACAAATCTGACTGGATAATGTCAAAGGCAGATTGCAAAAGCTGGAAAGCCTCAGCAACTGTTTTAGCTAGACACTAAATAACTGTATCATCCGCATAGAAATGTAAGGATGCATCAAGGATGCTCTGACCTACATTGCTTATGTAGATTATAAAGAGGGTGGGTCCTAAGACTGAGCCTTGTGGTACACCATTGTTGACTGTTAAATAACTGGAGGAAATACCATTATGTTGAACATATTGCCTTTGATCTGAAACGCTGACGATGTTTAGCATCAGACCTTCTACTTCTTCCTTCAGGCACATCACCCTATCTGACACTCTCTTCACTTCTACTACATTCTTTGCCAACTCCTCCTTCAGGACCACCCCTACTCCATTTCTCTTTCTATCCACACCATGGTAAAACAGTTTGAACCCTGCTCCAATGCCGTGAGCCTTGCTGCCCATCCACTTGGTCTCTTGGACACATAAAACATCCACCTTTCTTCTCTGTATCATGTCAGCCAGCTCTCTACCTTGGCCTGTCATTGTCCATACATTTTTGAGTAGCAACCCTCAGTCCTACATCCCTCACTTTCCTCTTCTCCCTCTGTCTCCTGACACGTTTCCCTCCTCTGGGTCTTCGACCAACAGTAGTACAATTTCCGCCGGCACCTTGTTTGTCAACAGCACCGGTGGCCGTCATTGTTAACCTGGGCCTCGACTGATCCGGAATGGTTTTATTTTGATGAACTCGCTTTATGGTTTTGGTTTTTCTGATAAATGAAGACTTATCAAAGTGTCTGAGATTTAATATTCCACTCTCCGTCAGGTTACTTATTGGGCAACTTGGATGATGTCACCTTGGAGACAAAGTCAATTCACATTTTATTTAATGTCTTATGTATAACAAAAAACTATACTCATGAATTGGAAAAATAAAAATACTCATTGTATTAAACAGTATAAAGACCTTTTTTTGGATCACATCAGTCTTGAGACTAGGGATGGGGCAGATCCGATCCAGTATCGGTATCGGTATCCGATACCAGCAGAATGTAAGTATCGGGTATCGGAACCAACCTGCCAATATTTCCGATACTTTCTAGATGTCAGAGAGCACATATATTTCACCATACTCTGTGACTTCTGTCTTACCATTGATACTTAGCGGTATATTAGTGTTCAATTATAGCTGAAATCTGTATCTGTTGATAAAATTCAACAAGAATTACAACTCATATAGTGCCAGAATTAAAAATAAGACTAGAAAATGGGGAGTAGAATGTGATGATTTTCCATAATGCTTAGCAGTATTTTAGACTAGTGTTCCTTGCACCATGCAGCACTGGCAAAGAAGGCTCACCAGCGTCTCTACTTTCTTCGCAAGCTGAAAAGGGCTGGAGCTTCAACCCCCATCATGAGCACCTTCTACAGAGGTGCCATAGAAAGTGTCCTGACCAGCTGCATCACTGTGTGGTTTGGTGCATGTACTGCATCATGCCGCAAGAGCCTCCAGCGCATTGTGAGAGCAGCTGAGAAGATCGTGGGCACCTCCTTGCCCTCACTGCAGGACTTACACAGCAAACGCCTCAATCGGAAAGCCCACCGCATGGCAGGTGATCCCACACACCCACTACACAGCTGCTTCAGACTGCTGCCATCAGGGAGGAGACTGAGGAGTCTCCAGGCTCGAACCAGCAGACTGAGAGACAGCTCTGTTCATCAGGCAGTCAGAATGCTAAACACTCTGCCTGCTCTGCCCCCCCTCCCATTTGAACTGCCTTAACACTAAAACTTTCTCACATATTATCACTCAACACAAAGTTTTTAACACTAGACTCTGTGTCATCAAACGGGTTAATCACTAAACTCTCGGTCATGTGCTCATACAGTTTGCACTACTTCTCATACTTGCACTAATGTCTGTATTACATCACTGCCTATAATCATAATACTGTTTACATTCTCTGTTTACATTTATTAATACTGTTTACTTTTATTACTACTGCTTACATGTAATTACTACTGTTTACATTTATTTACACTACTCTAATATCTACACCACTGCTGGTACATATACAGTGTGCTCTGAACGGTCTTATTTAGGGATGCCCAATGTGCCTTACTGCATATGCCACTTTTTGCCTCTACAACAACATCAACTACTACCTCATACATATACTGTGTACATTGACTCATACGCTGCTTTGCCACTTTGCAAATGTCAATGCTAGAAACCTTTAGTTTATTTTAGTTATACTTTTTATACTCTTTTTTTTATACTAGTATGCAAAAACTCAGGACAATATTATGTTCATTAAATGTTTAATGTTTTAGTTTTAGAGTTGGTGTAAATTTTCATACTCTTATACCACTATGCAAAAAACTCAGGACAGTGTTAGGTTTACTATTTTATGCTTATGTCTATTATTATATGTTTCAGTGTTTCAATGTTTAGATGTTTACTGTTGCACCGAGGGACTGAGAGAAACGCAATTTCGGTCCTGTGTATGTCCTGCACTGTACATATTGCAGATCTGACAATAAAGTTGACTTTGACTTTGACTTTGACTTTGATGAGTCAGAAGGACGTCTGTGGAAGAGACCTGCCTCTTCTTGTATGCCATTTGTTTGTGAATTACTGTAGTGAGGCTCAGAGTGTCTTCTTTGGGTTTACCTCACACAATTCCGAGTTTTGTGCAGCATACGTGCTATCCCTTCAAGAACTTAATTATTACAGCCTCCTATGCTTGAACACTGATATCGGATCGGAAAAGTATCGGTATCGGGTGATACTCGGTTGTCATGTATCGATATCAGATCGGAAGTGAGAAATGTGGATCGGTGCATCCCTACTTGAGACAACCTGTGCATCTACATCAGACCATTCTCTCTGGGTTTCTTTGATTGGCTCCAACACGTAGTGGAGGTGGGTGAACCCCTTTGATTTCATCTCGTGGGACATAGTTGTTGATGTAGGGTTGTATCAGGGCTGGGGGGCATCGGAGGTCATGAGCCCGGGAGAATGGCACCCAACTGGGGAGGGAGCTTTGATGGTTCTGGCAGATGACCGTCTGGTTCTAGGGGGAGTGTCGCCCACTGGCTGGGGTCCCAGCTTGGCCCAGGGGTCTTGGTCTTGGCGGGTATGTTGCTGGGGCCTTGGGCCAGCGTATGTGCTGGTGCCCAGCCTTGTCCCGAGGGCCCTTAGTGTGCTGATGGTCTTTGGGGCCTCTACCATGGGGGATGGGTGGAGGGGGGATACTGCTGGCAGGTGGAAGGTGGACCATGGGAAGGGATGGGTGGATTCAGACTGGCAATCTTCTTACCTGGTTGTGGCCATGGTCTGATGCTTGGCTGAGGGTCAGGGCTGTGGGGGTTGTGGGTGGGAGGAGGTGGTTGGGGTGGGGCTGGTGCTCCGGTTCTCCCTGGGTCCTTCAGATTTTTTTTATCAAGGCTCCTGGTTGCAATGGCTTGCTCTTTGACCAGGGTAGCTGCACAGTTATGGCAGGGGGTCGGCTGTGGTTATGTGTGTGGTCGTTGGTGGTGTGTGGTGGCGATCAGGGGCAATGTTTTGCTTTGATGGGACACTGGTTGGTTGGCTTGGTGTGACATTTGCAGTGAGGGTGCTGTGTGTATGGGGGGGTGCGATGGTGACTTGCCAGGGCGTCTCCAGGCCTGTGGTATGAGTTTTGTGGGGTGCCTGGTCCTTGGCGTGCTGGGCCGAATTTCCTCAGCTGCGGCTCCCTGCTGCTCTGGCCCCTGACCTGGGGATTGTTTGCAGTCACTGTCGGGTGGGTGGGGCGCATGGACGGCCCGGCAGAAGCTCTGTTGAGCTGTCTGTGTATGCCACCACACACGGCTCTTGGGGCCGAGATGGTGTAGAGGCAGGACAGCCGGCTCAGGACCAGAAGGACTTGGGCTGGATCCCCGGTCACGACATACCTCGTTGTGTCCCTGGGCAAGACACTTAACCTCAAGTTGCTCCCTGTAGGACAGGCAACGCCTTGCATGGCAGTCTACCGCTACCTGTGTATGAATGTGTGTATGAATGGGTGGATTGTTGGTACTGTGAAGCGCTTTGGGGCCCCTCAAAGGGGGTTGGAATGCGCTATATAAGTAAGCTTCATTTACCATTTACCGTGTGTCAAGTTGGGTTTTGGGTGATCCCCTCTCTTGGATCATTTTGGGGCCCCCAAATAATGTGGGGTCTACTTCCCCCTGTCACACTCCCCTCTGGTGGCATTACATATGAAACAAACCCAAAACAACAATAATAACGTTTTATTTATATATCAAGTGGAGCATTAAGGCCAGCCATAAAGCTCTTCTTGTAAAAGTAAATCTGTTGGGCCTCACTTTGACACTCAGACAAAAATTCTGAGTATTACAATGCCGGACAGGACTCGGGGTGGGGGAGGGGGGATATCTGATGGTGGTGATGTCATCAGCACATTTGCTAATGTACACCAGGACTGAGGATGTGTATTCCTCCAGGTCTAACACCCCTGATTTTCAGCAGCTTCTCTGAAGATCTGCCAGTCTGTACATGCAACATAAGGCCTTGTTATACTCTACAAACATTGCACAACTTTTGGCCGCACTCCCGCTGTGATCCCCCGGTGACAGCCCGTCGTGTACATGGCCCCCAGTCAGAACTCCGAGACGCCGACGATGCGGCTCGCAGCGTGTGATTGGTTCAAAGTTTGTGGGCATTTTTTGTTTTTGCTTTGACAGACACATGGATAGTTTTGAAGAGAAACTTGTCTGTGTGTGCGCGCGCACGCAAACCGTGCGCCTCAGCACACTTTGCGCATTGCACCCAACACACACACACCAATATATATACAGTATATATATATATATATTTACGCGTGCGCACACAAAAGCATGCGCGCGCCTGCATGCACCCTTTAAAAGAAAGCAAACTCCGCTGTTAAACAACAAGCCGTGGTGGTCTAGTGGTAAACACGTTGCGCTGCCACTCCAGAAGTTGTGAGTTCGAATCTCACATGGTTGAGTTTTTTTCTTTTCTTTTATAATACGGTTATACGGGTACAGCGTGCAAAACTGTAACTAAAGCCTATTTTTATTTTACAGAAGAGAGCCATAATAATTATTACAAGAAAACATTACTGCCATCTATCAAATGTTTTGTTTTACAAATTGAAATTGCTAAAGTTTTTTTTTTTATGATTTGGTTGACTATAATATTCTTTTATTATTGTTCAAAGCTCAGAATTTATGGTTTTGTGTGAGAAATCATTTAATATCTTATATATTTTTTTATATATATGTGATTGCTATTTGAATTGATTGTTAATTTTGTTTGAAGAAGGGGCAGAAATAATTAGATTTTTTTCTTCTTCTGCCTCCTTTCATTTCATGTATTGTTTTGTTTTATAATGTGGTTTTGTAAATAATTTTCTTGTGTTTTTACAATTTGAAATGAATGGGAGTGGGAGTGGAAGGGAAGAGGGAGGGATTTATTATAATTTATCCCTCACGTCTTGCCAAGTATAAACACTCAATGTGGTCGGTGACACACATTCAATTGCATCATCGCTGGTTTCACTCAACGGGGGGGTAAAAGACGTGAGACACTAGTTTAAACCTAGCTTTAGTCTTTCAGTATGGAGTCACTATTCTGCATCCAAGATTTAACTTTCTTTTGTATCAATATTATTATCCTGGGGCTAAGTAAACAGTAGTTATGAACACCACTGTGAACTTGCGGGGTAGATGATGTGGTTGACATTTCACTGTATACAGTATAGTACAGTATACAGTTTGTGCACCAACTTTTGTTAAGCCATGATGAAGTGAGACAAAGCACCACACTTTTCCTCCTCTCCTCTGAGGCACCCACCCTCAGGCAAAGCAAATCCATCTTGTTGTCCAAAGAGCGGACATTTGACAGAAAGAGAGAGGGTATAGGGAGTTTGCCAGCCTTACTGTTAGCTTTTAGCCTTACCAGCAACCCCTTCCAGGCAACCTCACTTCTTAAGCTGGGAGCAGCGCACCTCCTCTTTCCGTTAGATTGTCTCTGCTGAAGCTTCCAGGTAGATAACTTTAGGATCTGTGTTCTGCCAAGCATAGATTTGAGATTGTTGCTGATCACTACTGTATTTCATGGTAAATCCGCTCTTATTCTCAACAGTTTGGTTCGGCTACAATTCACACATAAAGTGTGCGGAGTCAGGCCAAGAGTCAGTTTCAAAACTCCTAAAAACTGGGATTGTATCAGGAGCATGTGAAGCTGCGGCTCCTGAGAGTGCAGCCATCTTGGCATCAAGAAGTTGAAGTCATCCCATCTGTTGCAGCAGGTTCACTGTGGACGGGGGCTGAAACAGTGTCTCTGAGCCGTGCGGGCAGGGGCATCGCTGTCAGAGTTTTTCGATTCAGCGGCCATATTACAGCCCTGTCGCAACAATCTTGCAAAGACACAAATTTCAGAAAAAGATTCCACAGCAGAGGGAGTAGGGATATAAATATAAAAGGCAGTTTTTTCCAGACGGGTCTGACGGGAGTCCAGTAAAATGCTGCTAACACTATGCTGCCATCTTCTGAACTTTGTGTTATATTTATTTTCTAAGTTGCTAAGATGTTCAGATGTTAAGTTGTTAAGATGTTAATATGTCACATTGTTAACATGACAGTTGGTGGTTTTTTTTGTACAAATTTGCTTGTGTTTCAGGTGGTAATAATGGAGGTTCATGGTCTGAAGTCTTTGGCTCCCAATAGAATTGTTTACTGTACCATGGAGGTTGAGGGAGGCCATAAACTGCAGACGGACCAGGCTGAAGCCTCCAAACCAATGTGAGTGTTTAACACAAGAACACTTAACCAGCATGCAGTGACTTCCATCCTGAAATACTTTGTATATTAATGCTATTTTTATTATCATTAAAGGTGCACTCTGCAGTTTTTGTAGAACGCAGGACTTAGAAAAAATTTCAACAGGGAAAGCAATCTGGTCCCTCCCCACTCAGAGCCATATATGGCTCTGCTCCCCCTTGCTCTCGCTGAAGCCTCTGAATGCTCCGCCTCCACTGCATGTCCTGTGTTAGCCGCTGCAAAGTTCTGTGATTATATGTTAATAAAACGTTCTAAAAAATAAAATAAAATAATGGAACGCTGGTCCAGCACACCAGAACACCAGGAAATCTGAAGAGCCTCGCGTAGCCACGTTGAACCCGAGTTTAATTCGCTCGTGACAAATTCATCCATTTCCTCATTTCAGTCATGGAGTCAGTGGAGGAGGAAGCAATCACTTGACTTTTGGCAAAAAAAAAAAAAAGAAAAGTCCAGATCAGGGATGAAGAAGAGGAATTTAATACATTTGTGTCACATACAAAACAGTTTTGCATCGCTTTACAATTCTTTGAACGAGAACGTGCGCGGGGGGACAGGCGGGGGCGTGGGTTAGGAGCGTGAGAAGTGAGAAGCTCTGTTTTTATTGGCTGGTTAACGGCAGATCACTGTGGCTTTTTAGAAATGCTTATTTACCACCTGGAGAAGCAAGGGGACTATAGTTTTTTTCAGAGATTACTTTGTCTAACATCAGTCTGTCAGGAGATAGTGACAGAGTGAAGAAATATGTTAAAAATATATTTTTTAGAAAAGTTACAGACTGCACTACAGAAACTGCAGACTGCACCTTTAAACATTTAGATTTTCTTTAAAAAGAAAGCATACATAGGCAATACTTTGTTTATAGAAATATCTCATGTTTGAAATTTCCATCCATCCATCCATCCATCTTCTTCCACTTATCCGGGGTCAGGTCGCGGGGGTAGCAGCCAAAGTAGGGAGTCCCAGACTTCCCTCTCCCCAGCCACTTGGAGCAGCTCCTCCGGGGGAATCCCAAGGCGTTCCCAGGCCAGCCGAGAAACATAGTCCCTCCAGCGTGTCCTGGGTCTTCCTCTGGGTCTCCTCCCGGTGGGACATGCCCGGAACACCTCACCAGGGAGGCGTCCAGGAGGCATCCTAACCAGATGCCCGAGCCACCTCAACTGGCTCCTCTCGATGTGGAGAAGCAGCGGCTCTACTCCGAGTCCCTCCCGGATGACCGAGCTTCTCACCCTATCTCTAAGGGAGAGTCCAGACACCCTGCGGAGAAAACTCATTTCAGCCGCTTGTATCCGAGATCTTGTTCTTTCGGTCATAACCCAAAGCTCATGACCATAGATGAGGGTGGGAACGTAGATCGATCGGTAAATTGAGAGCTTTGCCTTTTGACTCAGCTCTCTCTTCACCACGACAGACCGGTACAGCGCCCGCTTCACTGCGGACGCTGCACCTATCCGCCTATCGATCTCACGCTCCAGTTTTCCCTCATTCGTGAACAAGATCCCGAGATACTTAAACTCCTCCACTTGGGGCAGGACCTCCTCCCCGACCCGGAGAGGGCACTCTACCCTTTTCCGGTGATCGAAACAAATTGTTTTACAATCTATGCATGGCATCCACTGCACATATTTAAAAATGTGGCTGAGAGCAGTGAAGGCACAGAGAGGGAAATTGCGAAATTCTCTGCTCTTTTGTAGGGTTTGGAGTTTAGAAACATTGTTTAGAATTTTGCAAGAGTGTGAGAAGGGTTTTAAAAACATCTCAATAGGAGGAGCTGCTACAACCAGACCCAGAAGCTATTAAAACCAGGCCCAGGAGCCGTTACCACTAGTGGCCTCCTTTGCTCCTCTCTCGAACCATCGTTCCTCTCTATCAAGGATGTGAACATCTTCATCCCTGAAAGAGTGACCTCTGACCTGGAGATGAGTGTAGACCACAGAGTCCTGACCTGATGATGTTGATCTTCTGTGCTGGGCCATCCTTTTGGCCAGTGGCTGTTTAGTTTCCCCGATGTAAGACTGATCACAGCCCTCCTGACACTGAACAGCATACACAATATTACTCTGTTTGTGCCGGGGGACTGGATCTTTGGGATGAACCAGTCTTTGCCGTAATGTATTTTGGGGTTTAAAAGCCACTGGGACGTTGTGTTTAGAAAATAAACGTCTCAATGTCTCTGAAACTCCCGCAACATACGGAATGACCACTGGTCTGGGTCTGGGTTCCTTCTTTTCACCTGATGGCTGGCTGGAGTCCTGTTTGGGTTTCTTCTCTGCTTTCAGGAAGGCCCAGTTAGTGTGGTACAATGTATTTGGTATAACTGTATCCGGTTTTATTGTGAAAGGGTGCGGGGGTTGTTTCCGGGTTTACGAAGATTAAAGACGTTCTCTGAGTTGCTCTACAAAGTGTCGTTCGAATCTTTGTGTAAAAACACGACATGGTGTCAGAAGTGGATCGACAGTAAGAGCTAAACGTCGGGGGACAACGGTAGACAGTTTGGTGAGCGAAAAAAAGCGCTAAAGACACAGAAGAATGTCTGAAGAAGAAGCGGGAGCTAGCGCGGGAGCTAACGCAGCAGCTACGCAGCCTCGCATTCAACTGCACCAGCAACAGGCTGTCAACAGCTACAATGCTAATGGCAATTTACCCCCAAACGCCACGTTTACCATCCAGCCCCCCGAGCCATTTGATTTCTCCAAACCACAGCAATGGGAGAAGTGGATAAGGAGGTTTGAAAGGTTCCGTCTTGCTAGCAACCTACATCAAAGCTCAGAAGCTAACCAGGTAAATACGCTCATATACTGCATGGGGGATGAAGCAGATGATATCCTACGGGGACAGGCTTTATCGGACATGCAAAGACAGCAATACCTGGCAGTAAGAGACACCCTAGATACATATTTTGTGCCTAGGAAAAACACAATTTATGAGAGGGCTCGGTTCAATCAGAGAATACAACAAGTAAATGAAACCGTTGACTCGTTTGTCACTGCGTTGTATGCTTTGGCTGAAAACTGCAGTTATGGAGCACTGCATGATGAGTTAATAAGAGATCGCCTCGTCGTGGGACTGAGGGACACCAGCTTAGCTGAGAGACTTCAACTGGACAAAGATTTGACTCTGGAGAAAGCTGTTAACCAGGCCCGGCAGTCAGAAACCATCAAAAGACAACAGACGGACATCAGAGGGGACAACAAGTTGGAAATAGATGCTGTGTTTGCCAAAAATAGGAAACAAAAGCGTCCAACAACAAAGCCCCACAGCCAACCAAAATATTTTAATAAGGACAAATCACCAAATGAAAGATCGTGCTACAGGTGTGGAAAGA
>JBBPBX010004030.1:56772-79030 GCA_038048925.1 Garcialebias charrua
CCATCGATGTATGAATGTGATAAAGCACTGATTACCGTAATTTCTGGAATATAGGTCACAGCTTTTTGCCTAATTTGCATGCCCTGCGACCTATAGAGAGGTGAGACCTATTTATGGATTTTTTCCCATATTTTTAGACAAATTTTTGGCTCAGATATGACAGTTTTTCATTTTGGCAGAAAATGGTGCAGTACCACTTTTGTCCGCTAGGGGACCCTTCCAGAGAGTCCACCGACCGTTTCCAGCTCATGTGTCCGAAAAAAAGCCTCCTCTGCTCGGACTGACTCTGTCGTTGCCCGGCCTCCTGCTCTGGAGGTAACTACTTTTTGCTGGGTTTGTTAGCTGTTTGTTAGCAAGATAAGTCAAGAAACACAGGACAGATTTTTATCAAACTTACAGAATGTAATCACTGTATGGACATTTACAAGTGACTTGCTTTATGAGATGTTTGAGAAAAAAAAAACTTTTTAGCTTTGTTGTTAGCGGTTAGCTACCATAAACAGATACCTACTATTTAGATAAATAGCTCATAAACCACTCAGCGGATACTTTCTCTGCTCACAGAGTGTAATTATATGGGTTTAATTTACAAACTGTTGCCCTGTATGAAACATTTGAGATAAAATTCGATTTTTTATTCGTTTTTTTAGAGACGGAATCGTCTCGTGTTAGCTTCCATTTTATTTCCGTGTATATTATAATAAATAGCTCATAAACCACTTGGCGGATATTTTTTCTGCTCATAGAGTGTAATTATATGGGTTTAATTTACAAACTATTGCCTTGTATGAAAGATTTGAGATAAAATTCGATTTTTTTATTCGTTTTTTAAAGAGACGGTATCGTCTCGTGTTAGCTTCCGTTTGATTTCCGTGTATATTTTAGCAAATAGCTAATAAACCACTTGGCTAATAAACCACTAACCCTTGTGCTATAATGTCAGCTATAATTTTTAGCAAACAAATAATTATTTTTACCGTGTTAATCTTCTTAAAAGCCTTGCTATGCGCTCCTGTGGCAGACATTTGCAACATAGCTAAACACTCGGTCTATATTTACGGGTTGTCTCATCGGTGACGTGTCACGTCAGCGGTAGATGACGCATTATGTCGGCGGTGCCGTAGGTGCAACTTATATTTAGGTGCGACCTGTTTATGGATTTTTCAAAATGTTGGCAATAATTGGACAAAACGACCTATATTCCGGTGCAACTTATATTCCGGAAAATACGGTAGTCTTCTCAGAATGATTTGTTCAATTACTGTAGCTTTGTAGAGATCTAGTAGAGTGCTGTATGAATGGGAGGTGTGCCTCATTTACCCATTCATTGGGTAGTGTAAAGTGCTTTGAGTGTCTTGATAAGAGAGAAAGGTTCTATATAAGTCAATTTACCATTTACCTTTTTTTTTCTTTTGCAAAACAGTATAATGTTTCGAGTTTAGGTGAAACCTATACTCCCAACTTTATTTATGATAACTTTCTAAGTGGAGATAAACAATAAAACAAAAAACAAAACAAAAAACAGACAATTGACTTGAATCCTTGACTTGAGCTTGGGGGCACTGTCAGCATTGCTGTGTGTTTTTGTAAAATTAAATTATGTTTTGAGAAGTTCTAAAATTAGGTTGGAAAAGAAAAGCATAAATATTTCATTTCAGTTATTTCATTTCATTTATTTTTATTCATTTTATAAAAATAAATACATAAACAAACACATGTATCTTATAAAAAAGAAAATATAAAATGAAAGGCGGCAGAAAGAAGAAAATATCTTATTATATCTGCCCCTTTTCAAAATAATCAATTCAAACAATCATTATATATAAGTAATAAAAAAAATGAATAACTCATCTCAATTTTCAAATTTTGAAATATTACACATTGAACTACTTCATACGTATTTCTTCAACAATTCACTCTTTATCATTTTCTTAAACACAAACATTGACATTGCTTTTTTCACATCACACTCCAAGTCATTCTACAATCCAACTCCCTGGACTGAGGTAGACCGTCCCTTCAAGCTAGTTCTATATTGTATCTTTACAAATACATCAGTTCCCTTTAGGTTGTAACAGCTTGATCTTTTAACAAAATGTGTCTGAATATTTAAGGGTAGTGCATTATTATGAGCTTTATACATCACCATTAAAATATGGTAATCCACTAAATCATGGAACTTCAGTAATTTCAACTGAAAAAATAATATACTAGATGGATGACAGTAATGTTTTCTTGCAATAATCCTTATGGCTCTTTTCTGTAAAATAAAAATAGGTTTTGTAATAGTTTTACATGCTTTTCCCCAAACATCAATGCAATAAATTAAATGTGGAACAATGATAGTGTTATACAACAAATACAACACTTTGTCATTCAATAGGTCCCTAACCTTATACAGTACAGCAATGGATTTAGATATTTTCATTTTTACAGAATCTATATGTTTTTTCCAAGTTATTTTGTCATCAATGACCATGCCCAAGAACTTGACCTCACTCATTCTACAGATCTCACCACCCTCAATTGTAAATTTGACATCTGCAGTTTTCTTTTTATTACCAAATATCATATAATGTTTTTTTCTAGATTTAATGATAATTTGTTTAGTTTAAACCAAGTCTGTATTTTGACAAACTCTTTCTTCATCAATTCCAACATCTGATTCATATCCTCACCCAAACAAAAGAAATTAGTATCATCCGCAAAGAGGATACATCTGAGGAGTCCCGACACATTAACCAAATCATTAACATATAAAATAAACAACTTTGTTCCAAGTACAGAGCCTTGTGGAACTCTGCAGGTAATATTACAAAAATCAGATCTTATCATCAATCTGTACAAACTGCTTCCTATCTTTCAAATAACTATGTACCCACTGCAGCGCTGGTCCTCTAATGCCATACACATTCAATTTCTCAAGGAGAATGGTGTAGTCTATTGTATCGGAAGCTTTTTTAAATCAACAAATATACTTATACCAATCTACCAATTCATAAAATTTCAATAATTTGAGTTGTTTAAATAATACATTTGATGGATGACGATAAGGCTTTAGCAATAATTCTCACCGCTCTTTTCTGTAAAATAAAAATTGAATTTGTTATAGTTGTACAGGCTTTTACCCACACCTCCACACAATAAATTAAATGTGGAACAAAAGTTGAGTTATAGAGCAAATAAAGAGCCCTATCATTTAAATGTGGAACAAAAATTGAGTTATAGAGCAAATAAAGAGCCCTATCATTTAACAAGTCCTTTAGTTTATACAATACAGCAATAGATAACTTAGTTTTAACAAAATTTACATACTGTTTCCACGACAATCTCTCATCAACAATTACACCCAAAAACTTCACCTCATCCACTCTACTTAGTTCAACACCATCAATTTTGATAGAAAATGTATCTACCGGTATTTTCTTTTTGCTAAATAACATATAGTTTATATTTTGTACATTATCATTTATGGGATTGTCTTGTATTGTTTCTTTTGTAAAAAAACAAAAACAAATTTAATAAACATATTAAACATAAACATATAGTTAGTCTTATCTAAATTTAATGATAACTTATTTAAACCAAACCAAGTTTGTAATATTGAGATCTCTTCTTTTAACAACTCAAACATTTGTTTCAAATCATTACCAAAATAAAGGAGGTTTATTTTAGGCTTCTAAAGGAGGTTTTTCACACTCTAGGTCCCTCCATTCTCTCGATTGTAAATAGCAGTCTATCCTCGGGTGTGGTGCCAAAATCATTAAAACATGCTGCTGTTCAACCCCTCCTGAAAAAACCAAACCTCGACCCGTCAGTATTATCCAATTTCAGGCCTGTCTCCAGACTCCCATTTGTTTCTAAACTTCTAGAGAAAATAGTTGAGTCCCAACTAAAGTGCTTCCTGGAGGATCACGCTATCCCCGAGCTTTTCCAGTCTGGCTTCAAATCCCTCCACAGCACTGAGACTGCCCTACTGAAGGTTTTTAACGACATCTTTCTATCCACAGATACTGGTGACTCTGTGCTGCTTGTCCTATTGGACCTCACATCCGCTTTCGACACCATCGACCATGAGATCCTCATTGCTAGGTTGGAGCAGTGGGTGGGCATCTCAGGATCAGCCCTAAACTGGTTCAGATCCTACCTCTCTGACAGGTCTTTTTGTGTGTCCATCAATGATTTTACTTCTGCAGTGGCGGCTCTTAAATGGGGGGTTCCGCAGGGGTCCATCCTGGGTCCTCTCTTGTTCTCCTTATACCTGCTGCCACTCGGTGCTATTTTCCGGAAACACAATATACCTTTCCACTTCTACGCTGATGACTGTCAAATCTACTTCCCCCTAAGACAAAATGGTACAGGCTCTATTCAACCTCTGCTCGACTGCCTGGCTGACATCAGGGACTGGATGGCTTTAAATTTCTTAAGCTTCAATGATAAGAAGTCTGAAGCCATATTGTTCCTTCCCAATGACACAACCTCAAACCACTGCATTGACCTGTCTGCTCTACCCCTGTCCGAAAAACAAAAAGTCAAAAATCTGGGAGTGATAATGGATCCTTCCATGAAACTCAACAGTCATGTAAACATGATCGTCAAATCCTGTTTTTTCCAGCTGAGGCGTCTGTCTAAGCTGAAGCCCATATTATCCAAAAAGCACCTGGAGACAGTGATTCACGCATTCATTACATCTAGGCTCGATTACTGCAATTCACTTCTGTTTGGCGTCAGTCAAGCCACCATTGCACGATTACAACTGGTTCAGAACGCAGCTGCCCGATTTTTAACCAGCACACGCAAAAGAGAGCACATTACACCAGTCTTGGCCTCCCTTCACTGGCTACCGGTTCATCTTCGAATCCAATTCAAAATTCTCATGTATGTCTACAAATCGCTGAACAGTCTCGCCCCCGCCTATCTCTCGGATCTGATACACCCATATGTCCCTCCACGTGCTTTGAGGTCAGAGGATCAGGTACTCTTAATAGTTCCAGAAACTCGCCTTAAGCGCAGGGGTGACAGGGCGTTCTCTGTAGCAGGCCCAAGACTCTGGAACGAGTTACCGCTGCTCATCAAACAGGCCCCCTCCCTCTCGGTTTTCAAATCCCGGTTAAAAACTCACTACTACTCCATCGCTTTCAATGCCAGCTGATTTGTATTGGATCGTTTGATTTATGATCTGCAATGTTTTTATGTTTTTCGTGTTGTACTTCATTGTCTGTGTTGCCTGTTGCGTGTTTGTTTGTCCAGCACTTTGGTGTGGACTTGTTCCTGTTTAAAGTGCTTTATAAATAAAATGGTATGGTAATGGTATGGTAAAATAAAAGACTTCATCTTCCAGTCTTTAAACATGCACTGTACCTCTGATGAACTCATTCCTAATCTTACCCATTGTTACTCCTACGAAGAACCTCAACATCTTCAGCTTGCTACTTCCAGTTCCACACCCACACCCCACTGTACATAGGTGGATCTGCGGTGGAGGTGGTCTCCAGCTACAAGTACCTGGGTGTACACTTGAATGATAACCTCAGCTGGAGCAACAACACCACCAGCCTGATCAAGAAAGGACATCAAAGACTCTACTTCCTCAGACGGCTGAGACGAGCTGGTCTGAGAAGCTCAGTCCTCAACTCCTTCTACAGGTGTGCAGTGGAGAGCATCCTGTGCTCCAGCATCAATGTGTGGCATGGAGGCTGCACAGTTGCAGAGAGGAAAGCTCTACAGAGAGTGGTGAAGGCTGCACAGAAGTCTGTGGGAGTCAGTCTCCCCACCATCACAGACATTTACACCTCCAGATGCAGAAAAAGAGCCACCTGCATCATGAAAGACCTCACTCACCCAGCACATTCACTCTTTGCACCACTCCCCTCGGGACGGAGGTTGAGGAGCATCAAATGTAGAACCACTAGACTGAGGAACAGCTTCTACCCTGAGGCTGTCAGACTCATGAATAAATAAATAATAAGAATAAACACTGCAAAATGTCACATCATGTTGATACTGATCTGTTTCTTGTTGCTGCGTTCATCTGTGACCATCTGCTCATAATGACTCATGTTCGTGCTGCTGTTTATAATGATGTTTTTCTACTACATTAGGGCTTAGTGTATTACTAGCTGATGTCTCTCTTAGTTAATCCTAGATGTTATTATTGTTTTTCTCTTGCATTTGTTGTTGGATGTAACTGGGACCCTGTGTACATAATCTCGTTTTCATCACATACTACATGCGGTGCAAATGACAATAAAGACTCTCTGACTCTGACTCAGTTCTGTCTCTTGTCTTTGTCAATGCCACTGTCTTATAAACGGGCACTGTCTTATGGGGCAGCTGTGGCTGAGTGGTTAGAGCAGTTGTCCTCCAGTAGAGTTGGGGGTTTATTCCACCAGCAGTCACATGCTGAAGCAGGGCCGGCCCAAGCCTCCATGGGGCCCTAAGCGAAATTTGTTTGGGGCCCTCTATTTCTGCTAATAATGTGGATTACTGCAATAAACAGTCAAATCAGATCATTCACCCACCTAACATAAACTCATTGCAACTCTGACAGCCCTGTTTACATTATCCTATATGTATCATCCAATGCAGGGGCGTCAAACTCCTTTTTATTCGGGGCCACATCAAGATCATGAATGACCTCAAAAGGCAGGACATGGCAGAATGTACAGTATTGATAAAACAACCTATTAACAAACTGGTAAAATATAACTTTCTCTGCATTCAATGACTACTTCTAAAAATTAAATATTTTATGTTTGAGTAATTTGGCATTATAACTGATTTGATTTGACTAATAAAGTAATACTGAAGCACACAACTGTTATCTTGGAAGTTCTGTCTTTGTGGAGTCACAAGCCGTTTACGCATTGGCCAGCCCTCAATGGCCCGGGGCTCCCCTGGGTGGCTCGCCACCCGCGTTCATTACGCATTTGCCGCAGAGCCGCCTTGAAGTGGGTGGGCAGTTCTCTGGAAGTGGGTGGGGTGCTCTCTTCACGTGGGTGGAGTGTTCGTGTTTTAAGAGAGGAGACTCGGCAAAAAAAAAATTGTTAGCTGGATATATATATATTAGTGTTTCTGCGTTTAATTTTTGTTAATAACTGATCACAAATCAGCTTATGTTACAACGTAAATAACACGAAGCGCACACCCATTTCCGCCTTTCAGCGCGACCTGAATGTCATTAAACAATAACTAATATTGTCTAACTGTTGCGCGCAGCCAGGGTTTTAAAATATAACGAATAATCTCTAACTTTTACGTGCAGCTAAAATGTCAGGAGGAGTGATTCCTATATGGGGAAGTTGGACACCTGAAAATTCAGTCCGCCGAATAGCTCAACGAGTTAATGCATTGTCGTTTTGACCGGGAGAAGTGGGTTCGCTTCCCGCCTGGGACAAAGTTATTTTACTTTTTTTTTCTTTATTCACATTTTCTTTTAAATAAAAAGGAGTTTGTTTGGTTAACAAACTCCTTTTTATTTACTCCAATAAAAAAATAAAAAACTTTGTCCCAGGCGGGAAGCGAACCCACTTCTCCCGGTCAAAACGACAATGCATTAACTCGTTGAGCTATTCGGGAGACTGAATTTTCAGGTGTCCAACTTCCTCATATAGGAATCACTCCTCTTGACATTTTAGCTGCACGTAAAAGTTAGAGATTATTCGTTATATTTTAAAACCCTGGCTGCGCGCAACAGTTAGACAATATTAGTTATTGTTTAATGACATTCAGGTCGCGCTGAAAGGCGGAAATGGGTGTGCGCTTCGTGTTATTTACGTTGTAACATAAGCTGATTTGTGATCAGTTATTAACAAAAATTTAACTCAGAAACACTAATTCAGCTAACAATTGTTTTAGGGGTTTCTCGTTTCTGTAGTTAAATTTGAATGAAATTCAACCCTCGCGCTGAGGTTGTTTGAATGAGTCCCGCCCCTGCTGCAAACAACGAATCAAATGAGAGCAGTACATGACGTGAAACTAGCTCTGTCGGGCTCGGCCCGATAAGAACCACGGTGAAGATGGTTCCAGAACAAGGGTGGATCCCGGGCGGAAAAGGTAAATGCGAAGACGCCGAACCCGGGTTAGAAGCTGGGAGAGCCGGGGAGGGCCGGCCAATGCGTAAACGGCTTCTGAGTGCACATCTAATTATCCAGCTCCCCGAGCGCGACCACGCTGCTCGCTGCACCACCTGGTGGTGGTTGGGTTAAATGCAGAAGACCAATTTCGTCTGTCAAGTATCGGAAACATACACAGATGACAAATGTGACAAATTATTATTATTATTATTGATGAATGCAGACTGTTTAAACGCCGATCACTGATGAAAATGTCTTACCTCAAATTTCCCCCTGGGATTAATAAAGTATCTCTCTACCAGCAACACGAGCATGAAAAGTAGTGTAACGGTACACGTGGATGTATTGAACCGTTTCGGTACGGCGAGATTGGTTCGGTCCACTTGTGTACCATTTCGTTTTTTTTCACTCATTAAATTTTATTAGCGAGAGATTATCCGCTATGGAACTAAAGTTCCTACGCATGTTTCAGCATGGCACTATTTATTGTTGCATAATCTTGCAGCATGCATAGCATTAGCAACCTAGCATCTCATTCTGGTCTCCTGTTTGGGAACATTATGGCTTTCTTGTTAAAAAAAAAAAACATGAACAAATCCAAAGCTGTGTGTGGACGTTGTTTCACAGAGATTGGATCTGCAGTAGGCAACACGTCTGACTTGTTAAAGCACTTGAAATGACATCATCCAAACGTGAACTCATCAAACAGGCACCCTCCCTCTCGGTTTTCAAATCCCGGTTAAAAACTCACTACTACTCCATCGCTTTCAATGCCAGCTGATTTGTACTGGATCGTTTGATTTATGATCTGCAATGTTTTTATGTTTTTCGTGTTGTACTTCATTGTATGTGTTGCCTGTTGCGTGTTTGTTTGTCCAGCACTTTGGTGTGGACTTGTTCCTGTTTAAAGTGCTTTATAAATAAAATGGTATGGTATGGTATGAACGAAGCTTGGTTCAAAGACTGATAGCAGCATTTAAACAACCTTCATCAGGTAATTCAGATCGGTCCACAGCAATAACACAAACTGTAGGAGTTTTTAAAACTATGGATCTACGTCCGTATTCTGTTGTTGATGCGCCCGCTTTTAAGTTATTGAGCCCTGCTGCCTATGACATCCATCACGTCAACACTTCAGCCATAAAGTTGTAGCGGCACTTTATGAAAATGCTAAAACTGATCATCAACAAGCCCTTGAGCCCAGATTAAAGCCCTGCCCTGATGATGATGATCGAGAGATTCAACCACCTCATAACAAATGATGACCGTTCAAGAAGATGTATTGTTCTTTTATTATTAGTATCTAATATCTAGTATCTAACTTTTTTTTACCCCTGTGTTTTATTTCTAGTCTGGGACAGAGATAGCAACTGAGTCTTCTTCCTGTTCAGAGAAATCCACCAGAGATCACCTGCAGCTAAGAAGTCTGTGATGACTGAACTCTGAACTTTTCCAGGGACTTGTCCCACCTGGGGGGAACAGGTCTAAGAAGAGGTTGTGAGTAATGAGGCCAAATACAACCACACTGCAAAATTAGCAAAGCTCTACCTCTTTATTACTGCTACCTGTTGCTAGTGAGCAGTTTTCTCCACCACTGGAGATATTCACTGCAACTAGATCTGTGCTTTTGACAGAAAATGTGGACAAGTTGGTGTTTTTGGCCAAAAACTTTAAACTTGACTACCGGTAGTTAGATTATAAACAGTCTGTTGCTGCTTATTGTTCTGGTTCCAACTGTTAATGTATTTATTCATATTTTTTATTATTGTTAGTATTGTTAGTATACGGTAGTTTATTTATAG
Organism: Garcialebias charrua; assembly: GCA_038048925.1. NCBI lineage: Eukaryota > Metazoa > Chordata > Actinopteri > Cyprinodontiformes > Rivulidae > Garcialebias > Garcialebias charrua. Next base: position 66,650 of record JBBPBX010004030.1, read on the forward strand.
TAAAGAGTGCCATTTATTTAAAATATCACCCAAATAGGTCACTTTTATTTATTTTTATACAAACGTATTGTTTACTTGGCATATTTTCAAAATAAACGTTTTGCAAGTCTTCATTTTGGCCTTTTTTGTACCGAAAATTAACCTAACCGAGCCCTCCTCGAAATTGAACCAAACTGAAATGTGATTTTAACGTACCATTGCACCTCTAATGAAAATACAGTAATTATGAAGTCATAATCAGCAGCAGCTGTCGATTAATTTTGTACTGCAAGAGAACATACATTTTTAAGAATCTAATAATTATTTCATAATGAATTTACCTTTATTCTTTATCTTGCAGCAGTCCCAATGACAATGATATTCAGAAAAAGATGTGGCGTGGATTATTTATCATTACTCTGGTTTTACTTGACCTATCAACACAATTTAAAAACTGGTGTGTAGATTAAAGTCTGTAGTTTTGATCCAAATTAAACAGAGTATCTTGAGAGGCTGTATTTCTGGCTATAGTGTCTGAAATTGGTCATGTGACTATCACACATTGGCACGTCGATTGATTCCAAAAGAAAAAAAACAACATATTTTTAACATAGCTAGTCCTAGAAATTATTATTAGACAACTATTTTTGGCCTTAAAAATGTCATATTTACCATAGATTAGTTCAAGTCAGTTTTTCTCTGAATTTGTAGACATTTCCAACATTTTGCAGAATACTGTATGTTAAGTATTTGCACATCTGCCTTTACTGAACAAATCCAGTACCTACAGTAGAAAAATATGTCATCCGTGTGAGCTTGTAGCCCTCACTGCAAAATACATTGCAGCTTTGGATGGTTGAAAAGATTTGGCGTCTTTAGAGTTAGTTTTAGAAAAAATAAATGAAGGAGATTAATGTTGAAATAGGCCAAATAAGCAAAACACACAACAGACGTTTGCTTTTCATTTGTGTTTGTCTATAACCAGAGACATAGTGAAGAAGAAAGAAAATGCCTACAGCGGGTTTGGACTGGAGCTGTGCCCAAAATTACGAAGAAAGACACAACCAGTTCATCATGTCTATAACTTGGTTGAGCAAAATATAAGACAATGTCCACAAGCCAAGAAGACTAAAAGATCAAAACCAAAAATTTTAACTTAAAAATCTAAGCCCAGATGCTGCTCACATAGAAAAACTGATACATTTGCTTATGAGATTTCAAAATCAAAATTTTACCTTACAATCTGTAAACTTGCAAACAACTTAATGACTGTTTGGTTACCGGTACCTTACAATATCAATACTGACTTTTGTGCTCAGTGCCATGGAGTGCATTCTTCAGATAAAGTAAATACTTCAGATAATCATCTTAAATCTAATGAATCAATGTAAACTTAAACCAATCAGGGTTTACAGATTCATCTGTGCTTTAATGTACACCATAAACAAGGTAACAATGGAAGTCAACATCTTTCAGGCGTGCCCGTCACCTCAGGCTGTTCTTGCTCTCTCACAACCATAAAAATAGTTCTTACAAATCCACAAGTAGGAGGCTTGTTACAAACTCTTTCCTGATTCAAGTCTGAATCAGAAATGTGAAAAAACATCAACCACATAAAGTTATTCACATGCATTTGACAGATATTTGAGGAAACGAGAACAATCGCAGACAGCAACAAAGCTCCACCTTGCTTACGAAGAAAAGAGGTCATGGGTCATCTCTACTACAGATAGGTCTGGATGTGAGGAATGCTTGTGATAAAGTACCCACAAGAAGTTCCACACATGCAGATTCATAATAGCATGAGCCTTGATCTAAGAGCTAATGAACTGTTAAAAGTTTCTTCTGGTCTTTGAGAGAATAAAATATTCTGAAACAGAATTGTTTTTCTGAAATCCAAGTTGTACTAACCTGGATTTATTTTTTTATGTTCAAGAAAATAAACATTCTTATTTCACAAAATAAACAGAACATGACGCTATCGGACAAAGTGATAAGATCAAAGTTGACAAACTAAGAATCGTGTTTGATCTGTTCAGCACAAATCTGGCAGGTATCACATGCCTTCAGGCTTGTACGTCAAAGCACCCAAATTAGAGTTTTTAATATTTATTGTCTGTAAAGATTCAAGCAGTTTGTGTCATGAAGGGCATCCAGCATTACAAATCTTTCATGCGAGTTCACTCGCTGTGGAAACCCCAGCAGAAGGGAGTAGCCGAAAGAAAAACAAGAAAGATACTTGAACACAAAGAACATGCACATTTTGTAAAGGTTTAGAAACAAGTATCGAGGGATGAGAATAGTACAAAGCATGTCACTGCAATAAAAGAACAATAATTTTTTTTAGGGGTGCACCGATTTCAGTTTTCTGGCCGATCACCGATTACCGATTTTTAGAAAGTCTGACCTGCCGATTCCGATTTTGGCCAATACCGATTTTCAGGTGTTAAAAGGTCAAAATGCACCCTAAATTTTCAGGATTTTCCAACCTTTGCTGAGGCAGATAAAATCGGTAGATAAAATCGGCTTCTCATTTAAAGATCGGCCGATCACCGATCTCCCCAAATTAAGGAAATCGGAGCCGATCGATCGGCCGGCCAATTTATCTGCCTTTACTGAACAAATATTGCATCCCTAATTTTTTTTTGTCTTTAAATTGAAAATAATTTCAATTTTTCTTATATACTGTATGACTACATGGCAGCAAATGGTTTAAGGCAGGGGTGCCCAATACGGCAATCGTGATCAATACGGCGATCGTGATCTACCGGTAATATCAGTAGATCGCACGGTGAAATAGACGTCAGACCTTTTTTAAAACTTTTTTTTAATAGACGTCAGCCAATCAATCTATCTTCCATCCATCCATCCATCCATTTTCTTCCGCTTATCCGGGGTCGGGTCGCGGGGGTAGCAGCCTAAGTAGGGAGGCCCAGACTTCCCTCTCCCCAGCCACTTGGAGCAGCTCCTCTGGGGGAATCCCAAGGCGTTCCCAGGCCAGCCGAGAAACATAGTCCCTCCAGCGTATCCTGGGTCTTCCTCTGGGTCTCCTCCTCAATCTATCTTCACTATGCAAATTGTCACTTGATTGACACAGAGGGCAGCCAATCTGAGACCGACCTTTTCTGACACATAGGCCACCACGCATGCGCAAACAACGGCGCACATGACTGACACACAGTAGGGGTGCACCGATTGCAGTTTTTTGGCCGATCACCGATTTCTACAAAGTCTGACCTGCCGATTCTGATTTTGGCCGATACCGATTTTGTTTTATAAGCAAAACCGTCAGGTGTTGTAAGGTCACAATGCACCTTCAATTTTCAATTTTTGTTGAAAAACAGACCCTTGAATAATATTCTAGAAACAATACAGACTTGTTTTAACTGGTCACAAGGTAGTGCTCTGAAATATAAATTAAGTTTAGACAACTGTTGTTAAAACAAAAACAAATCTGTAAAATCGGTTTCTCATGCAAGCATTGGCCGATTTCCCAAAATTAAGGAAATCGGGGCCGATTTATCAGTGCACCCCTAACACACAGCGCAGCCAATCAGACACTGGATTTTTTCTGACGTATAGGTCACCACCACGCATGCACATTCAACTGTGCTTAAAACAAACGAGTTGACTCGTAGCTGCCAGTTTATTTCTAAACTCAAGAAAGTGTGTAAAATGAGTTGGGGAGCTGGACCAAGTAAGAAGAAAAAAAATCTACCATTTCAATACAAAATGCGGGGAGAGGGGAGGACTTAAAGGGGACCACACATGCAAAATTCACTTTTTAATGTTTTTTTACTAAACTTTGGGTATTTACTTCATAAAAAAACAGTCCTTGTGCCAAAAAAATGCACCCAGTGGTTTATTTACTCTAAGTAGATTTATTTTACTGTGATGAAAACGGTTCGTTTTTGAAATAAAATGGAAGTCAATCGCGCCTGTGACGTCACAGGCGCGAGGACAACCCACCTCAAACCTGAGTCCAGCCCCTCACCTGGTTAGGCTCAACCCACTTCTGTATTAAACACATGACTGTTGTTTTTCATGATTTCATCTCATCTTTTGTTTATATGTTCTTAATTTCATGTGTACAGCACTTTGTTGCAGCTGTGTTTTTTTAAATGGCTTTATAAATAAAGTATAATTGTTATTTTTATGTTTTAGTTCAATTTTTAGTGTATTTGCGATCGCTGCCAACGCGCAGCCGGCAAAAATTAAACGAGCGGACCACAGGCGGAAGGACCGGGTTCGACGGGACCCTCTTCCGGCGCCATGGAGCGGAGCTTCAACTGTACAGCCTTGCTGCAGCCTCGCAGCAGCCTCGCAGCAGTGAGGACCTTCCCCTTACGGATTAATTTACGGGAGACACTTGGTGAACTTTGTGTTGTCTTGACTGGAACAGCGATAACGCCCAAAGTCTCCGAGCGGAGCTGGCGAAAACCGGAAGAGGAACAAGCTAACATTAGCTTCGGATTCGGGTGGTATAATGCTAAAAGGAGCAGCAAACTGCGGCGCGCTCAGACGGGTTTCGGTAAGTTATCTTAAGCTAGCACTAACAGTAAGTCAAATGAGTAATAAAAAAAGAGCTAATTTTAAAACAACAACACATTACAGATACTGGCTGTTATGAGGGCGTTAACAGATCTTTGAAGGGCGTGGACTTCAGAACTTCTATCAGAAACCGGTCGTTCAAAACGAAAGTTAAAACTGGCAGAATTAAAAAGGGTATAATTGATTATCTAAGAATTATTTTGTGCATTAAATTGAAGGAATAGGGTCTAGATAGCACACAGAAATAACATAAAAATGTAAAAAATGCATCTGAGGTCCCCTTTAAAAAAATTCCCCATGATTCAAAGTGTGTTTCACCGGAGCGGCATTTTTGTACTATAAATACTACGGCTCTGACTTTCTTCTGAAAAGTGAGCTGAGAAAGAAAAAGGTGAACTAAAATCCCAGTTATCTTGACAGCACACAGGAAAATTAGGAGAGTAATTTTTTCGTAGTAAACATTATTTTCATCTAAAAGATAAATTTTTACACATTATAGAGAGAAATTGTTTCAATTGGTCAATAGAGTCGGTGCAAAAAAACTGAGCAAATCATATCGGAGTGAAACAAGAACACGCCCACTGAATTTCCTTAAGTTTCGTTTCTTCCACCACCTTTAAGTTTCGTTTCTTCCACCTTCTTGTCATACCGCAGTGGACAGTGAGGAGACATTTAGCTGTGAGTCAGGTAAGTCCCCAGATGGTTCGTAGATAAATTGTACGTGGGGTTTTATGATTTTTAAAATTATTTAGACTTATTATCTCTTGTGGAAAGATGATGTGCTGCTGTTTGGCCGTGGGAGCAAAGAGGGGTGCAACATGGTTGGCTAACTAGTGTGTGCTAGTTAGCCACTAGCTAACTATTAGCTAACTAGTGTGTGCTTCAGCTAACTTAATTTAGCCGTTTACAACAACGTAAGCATCAGTTTTGTACATTCTACGTCTATTTTTCTATTTTCACAAGTCAAGGCTGTCGCTATTTTTAAACTGAGGAATGGAGTTTAACAGAGGAGCTAGCTGTATAATCGAAGCATGTAGCCATTGTTCTGCTAAATGGCGCGGGAGGCCTAGTACTTTTCTTTACTGTAGAGCAGCGTATCATTGTTGTACAATGCTACGTCCATTTTTTATTTTCACAAGTCAAGGCTGTCGCTATTTTTAAACTGAGGAACGGAGTTTAAAAGATTAGCTAGCTGTACACTCGAAGCAGGTGGATGCTAGTAACTTTTCTTTATTGTAGAGCAGCGCTAAAAGCAGGATTAAACTTGTGCTTTGTATGCAAACTGTGTAAGTTGTCAGTAAAACATTTTTGATTGACTATTTTGTCCATAAACCCCGTTTACATCGAGTTGTATGGAGCTGATATATATATATATATATATTTTCATTTTAGTTGTGGTAATTGAGTAAATTCAAGTAAAGAGCCCATAAGGATAGTTGTTAGCCACCCAGTGCTTCTTCCCCATGATGGATTCAACCGTTTATCTTAAATTTTATTCACTTTGATAAGTATGTTTATATGATAAATGAAAAATATATTATTTTTATGTACTGTAGGTTGCAAGCTGTGCGTGTGAAATACAGAGATCGACAGAAATAAATCTGTTTTGAAGGCCAACCAACTGCCTGCAATTATTGGGTTCGTTTCTGTCCTGTCTGAAAATCCTGTTTCTGTCCTGTCTGAAAATCCTGACAATATTATCTAAAAAATACAATTGACAATATTACTTTTTCTTCCAGGATGGGACAGTGACATATTATTTTGATCCTTGTGCACCTTCTGCCACGTCACCTCATGGCCGCAAGAGACCAGGAAAACTCAGCCAGAAAAGCCAGTGAACAGCTTGTGAAGTTTGTAAAGGTAAGGTTACAGTAAAGGGAACATATATGTTGATCAAAACTACCGTATTTCCGGCCTATAAGTCGAGGTTTTTTTAAAACAAATTTTCATGTCCTGCGACTTATACGGCGAAGCAACATATTTAGGGATGTTTTCACATATTTTTAGACCAATTTTTGGCAGAGATATGACAGTTTCCATTCATTCTGATGAAAAAAATGGAACAGTACCACTTTCAGCCGCTAGGGTCCACTGACCGTTCCCAGCTCATGTGTCGGACAGCAGACTAATCTGGTCGGACTCACTCTGTCACAGCACGGCCTCCTGCTCTCTGGAGCTCTGAACTACTGTTACCTCAGTGTTAGTTAGCAAAATAGCTCAAGAACCACTAGACGGATTTTGATGAAACTTACAGAAAGTAATCACTAGATGGGCATTTACAACTGATTAGCTTTTGGAGATGTTTGAGCTAAAATTTATTTAGAATTTATTTTCCGTTTGGAAAACCGTCAAGCGAAACAATTTAAATCCAGCTGATTTCACCATTGCGTGAATTCATTAAGGAAAGGTTAAGCTCAGAAACACTTTTACTATAATGTCAGCAAACAAATGTATTTTTTAGGTGTTAATCTTGTTAAATTTTAAAGAAATGAAGCGTATCCGCTCGCTGCGCGTGCATGCTTTGCGGCACCGACGTAGCGAAACTATTTTTAAAATTTCAGCTGATTTGACCATTACTGTACGTGCATTTATTAAGGAAAAGTTCAGCTCAGACACATCTTTGCGATAATTTTCAACAAACAAAGAAGTGTTAAAATTGTTAAAGCCCTACCGTGCACGCTCCTGTGGCCATTTGCAGTGACGCGTGACATACGCAACGCGTCAGCGGTTACGCATAATAGATGTGACGTATATTGAGGTGCGAAACGTTTATGGATTTTTCCACTTTATTGACTATAATTGGACTAATGCGACATATAGGGCTGAAAGTACGGTATGTCCAATAAAGTGGAAAAATCCATAAACGTGTCACACCTCCGTATACATTGCATCTATTATGCGTCACCGCTGACGCGTCGCGTATGTCACGCATCACTGCAAATGGCCACAGGAGCGTGCACGGTAGGACTTTAACAAGATTAACTCTTAAAAACAATTATTTGTTTGCTGAAAATTATAGCAAAGATGTGTCTGAGCTGAACTTTTCCTTAATAAATGCACGTAATGGTCAAATAAGCTGAATTAAAAAAAAATAAGTTTTGCAACGTCGGTGCTGCGAAGCGTGCATGCGCAACGAGCGGATACGCTTAATTTCTTTAAAATTTAACAAGATAAACACCTAAAAAATATATTTGTTTGCTGACATTATAGTAAGTGTTTCTGAGCTTAACCTTTCCTTAATGAATTCACGCAATGGTCAAATCTGCTGGATTTAAATTGTTTCGTTTTGACGCTTTTCCAAACGGTCGCGCACCCTGCGAAAATAAATTATAAATAAATCAGATTTTTGCTCAAACATCTCCTACAGCTAATCAGTTGTAAATGTCCATCTAGTGAGTACTTTCTGTAAGTTTAATCAAAATCTGTCTTGTGGTTCATGAGCTATTTTGCTAACAGTCAAACTGAGGTAAAAGTAGTTCAGAGCTTCAGAGAGCAGGAGGCCGTGCTGCGACAGAGTGAGTCCGACCAGATGACGCCAAATTTACACTACATGCGTTCCGGCTCAGCCCCGCTCCGGTCCGACCTCCGCAGCAAATACGCACCCATTATAATCGATGACAGAATTTACACTGGCTCCGCACTGCGGCGGTGAGCTGCGCCGAGCGGACGGCAGTCCGTTAAAATTAGAAATATTTCTATTTCTGCCGGACGCCGGAGCTGTGCCGGAGTCAACTTTTGAAGATTACGTCGCACCAACAGGAAAAGGAACGAGCACAACTTCCGTATTTACAAAATAAAATCACCACGGGCGGACTAATCCTAGCTCTATACGGATTTATTTGTACAAAAATGCTGTCAAACTATCATTTATGACTACGCCTACAAACGCAATACAAGAAATAAATAAATAAAGTATTTTATTCTGAAATGTAATAATCACTTCCTGTTGCTCAAACCATGTCCTGTTGCTCATTTACGAGAGAAGATCAAGGCAGCAGTCTCTACTGTTGTTCTCCTTCTTCCACCGAATGAATTGTTTTGTTCTGACTTAATTATTTATCACTTGATTTATCGCGCAATCTCGCAATTCCCGTGCATGTGTCTCGGAGCGGCGCATCCAGGCGGACCGGAGCGGAGGTAGTGAAAACAGGACTCGCTCCGCTGCGACCTGCGGAGCGGGGCGGAGCCGGACCGCATGTAGTGTAAATTTGGCGTGAGTCTTCAGTCGGACACATGAGCTGGGAACGGTCGGTGGACCCTAGCGGCTGAAAGTGGTACTGCTACATTTTTTTTTCGTCAGAATGAATGGAAACGGTCAAATCTGAGCCAAAAATTGGTCTAAAAATATGGTAAAAAATCCATAAATATGTCTCTTCGCCCCATAAGTCGCAGGACATGAAAATTAGTTTTTTTTTTAAACTGCCACATATAGGGCGGAGCGACTTAAAGGGCGGAAAGTAAGTTATCTATTCTTCACTTTTTATTTATTTGTTTGTATTTCTTGTGAAGTTGGTTTTAAATTTAATTTCAAGTGACATTAAAGAGGTCTTCAAAATTAATTTGCCTTATCTATAAGAACCCCGTCTCCTTAGAAACCCAAGACTATCCATCCATCCATCCATTTTCTTCCGCTTATCCTTGGTCGGGTCGCGGGGGTAGCAGCCTAAGTAGGGAGGCCCAGACTTCCCTCTCCCCAGCCACTTGGAGCAGCTCCTCTGGGGGAATCCCAAGGCGTTCCCAGGCCAGCCGAGAAACATAGTCCCTCCAGCGTGTCCTGGGTCTTCCTCTGGGTCTCCTCCCGGTGGGACATGCCCGGAACACCTCACCAGGGAGGCGTCCAGGAGGCATCCTAACCAGATGCCCGAGCCACCTCAACTGGCTCCTCTCGATGTGGAGAAGCAGCGGCTCTACTCCGAGTCCCTCCCGGATGACTGAGCTTCTCACCCTATCTCTAAGGGAGAGTCCAGACACCCTGCGGAGAAAACTCATTTCAGCCGCTTGTATCCGAGATCTTGTTCTTTCGGTCATAACCCAAAGCTCATGACCATAGATGAGGGTGGGAACGTAGATCGATCGGTAAATTGAGAGCTTTGCCTTTTGACTCAGCTCTCTCTTCACCACGACAGACCGGTACAGCGCCCGCTTCACTGCGGACGCTGCACCTATCCGCCTATCGATCTCACGCTCCAGTTTTCCCTCATTCGTGAACAAGATCCCGAGATACTTAAACTCCTCCACTTGGGTAAGGACCCAAGACTAATCACGTTTTAATTCTTATCTGTTTTTGCCGCAGACGGGAACCAGCATCCAAGGGAACCTTGATGGCATCGCAGTAAGCTGTCAACCATACCTGCTTGCAGTAAGGACTCAGAGGAGCGTATAAGGACTCAGAGGAGCGTATAAGGACTCAGAGGAGCGTATAAGGACTCAGAGGAGCGTGATTCACAAGTACTTCAGATGGGAACCAGCATCCAGGGGAACCTTGATGGCATCGCATAAAGCTGTCAACCATACCTGCTTGCAGTAAGGACTCAGAGGAGCGTAATTCACAAGTACTGTACTGTACTTCCTTGTGATTGACAAACCTGCCATACCTTGCAAATCACTTGCCTTTTTTGATGAACTTTTTAAAGCTCACTTTGTGTTCAGCACTTCATATGACCATGATCTGGTCAATGTGTACAGCTTTCTGCAGACCGCCATTTACGAGATAGATGTTGAGACAACCAAAGTGAATCCTAGGGTTACAGATTTGAGGGCTCAGATGCTGCGTTAGTGGTTTTGCTACGATTGTTTCAATATGCAGTTGAGTTGGAATGTTCTGTTTCATTTGTAAGAAGTACCAGACAAATGCTAATTCTCTGACCAAGCACTTAAAGTGATCCATGGACTTTGCTCTGGTAAGACACTTCGTCTTAAATGTGGTCAGGCAGGTTGTGCTCAAGTTTATGGCACATTTTCTGGGTTCAGAAAGCATCTCAATAAAGCACATGAGAGGGCTGTGAGATAGTAGAGACTTTTCAGTTACCAATCAACACCAGGTATTAAATGTTAAATGGGCCAAACACCATGGAAATATGTATCGTGATTTAGTTGTTTGTAAATAAGTTTATTGTGAAATGCCAGTTTTCCATAAGATCTACAATGTTGTGAAAGATGAGAGGTTACTGTTTGTTACATTTGCACTGCAAACAGTGTGTCTGAGCATTTCAGTGCTTTTCAAGTTTTGTGTAAAGGAGACGGACCTCGTGTTATTTACGTAGAAGAGCTTTTCTGTTCCAGAGCTTTTGATTTACAGGTGTCATACAGGCACTTTGAGATTTTTATAGCACTTTGAGATTTTTATTAATGAAAAGTGCATTATAAATGGAATTCATTATTATTATATTATTATGAAGATGCAAATGTTTATATTGTTCCATTCCTGTGAACAATAAAAATGGCTGAAATACTGATTTCTGGTCTATTCATTGTACTCTTACAAACTTAGCAGTGTATAATAGCTGTAAAACAATAGCATTGTGAGTGAAATAAAGCTAAATTTGGTTCTATTTTACAATTTAATGTTTAAATGCACAATATGGAATACATTTCAATTAAATTAGGAATAAAATTTTATACTATTAAGAGCACAGTTTGACACTATATGGAATAAATTTTAATTCTATTTTGTGTAAAATTCCTTTTCAGTCAGAGTAAAAGTTATCTCTACTTAGAAGAAAATGTAATTCTATGTAGAATAAATTATATTCCACTTGGAGTAAAAATACTGCAGAGTATTTTTTCTTTTAATCAACTTTGAGTAAAAATACGGTAGAGTAATTTTACTTTTAATCAACTTGGAGTAAAAAGACGGTAGAGTAATTTATTTTTTAATCAACTTGGAGTAAAGTCTCTTGGCATTGATTAAAATTTTTGCACTAAATAGAGCAGATTTTACTCTGTAATTTCAACTCTTCCATGAGAGTAAATTTTACTCTATTTAGACTGGGACCAAATGTTGTATTTTTTAGAGTAAAATTTTATTCAAATTGAGTAAATTTTACTCTGGAAATTTTCCTGTGCAGTCATTTTTCTTACAGCTGACCAGCAGCAAAGCATCAGTACGGGTGAGTCACTTTAATAATTGTTAAACACAAGAAGTCTTTTCAACATGGAGAGATGGTAAAATAGTTATTTGTTGAAGCAGCTAACTCGTTGTTCAGAGACTTTTGTTTATGTTTGTTTATGTTTATTAAATTTGTTCATTTTTTTTTACAAAAGAAACACAATACAAGACAATCCCATTAATGATACGTACACAATGTAAAAAAATGAAAGGTAGCAGAAAGAAGAATAAATCTTATTATATCTGCCCCTTTTTTCAAACAATCAGATTAAACAATAATAATCTTTCACCAGCAGTACAAAATGACTAACTCTTTCTAATTTTCTAATACTAATACATAACTAATAATTGATACAATACACATTATGCTAATTCATATATATTTTTTCAACAAATTCCTTTTGATCATTTTCTTAAATGTAAACAGTGACTTGGCATTTTTAACTACATTCTCCAAGCCATTCCATAATCTAATTCCCTGGATTGAGGTAGAACGTCCCTTCAAACTAGTTCTGAATTGTGGTTTTACAAACATCTCTGTCCCCTTAAGATTATAACAACTTTGTCTTTTAACAAAATTCATTTGGATATTTAAAGGTAATTCGTTATTCTGAGCCCTATACATAATTGATAAAATATTATAATCAACCAAATCATGGAACTTCAAAAACTTTAAACTTTAAAAACAAACCAGAAATATTATCTTCCATCAAAGGTATCAAGAAATACGGTTACAGTTAAAA
>JBBPBX010004031.1:8591-21180 GCA_038048925.1 Garcialebias charrua
ATTTTTATATTTTAGTTCAATTTTTAGTGTATTTGCGATCGCTCCCAACGCGCAGCCGTCAAAAATTAAACGAGCGGACCCCCGGCGTAGGGACCAGCGGCAACGGGACCCTCTTCTGGCGCGATGGAGCGGAGCTTCAACTGAACAGCCTCGCTGCTGCCCTCTGCCCTTCTACAAACAAGAAAATCTCTACCCCAAGAACAAAAAGAACTTATTCCACAAACAAAAAAAACTCTTTCCCCAGGAAACCCTTTCCCCAAAGAAACTGAACTTATTCCCTTTTTTACCCCCTTACCCCTTAACCCCCCCAAGAAGAAGATGGACACTGAAGATCTCTTTTCCCCAATAAACTCATTCCCTAAGAAACTGAACTTACCCCTTACCCTCCAAGAAGAAGATGGACACTCTGAAGAAAAATGTTTTGATCTATATAATTTTTTAGTTCAAAAAGGGTTGTTTTAGCTTTTCTAGACTATAGTTAATATCAAAGAAATTTCAAGCCAACTGAAAACTAAAAGTTATGCACCATAACTCATGTTCCCTGAAGGAAGGGAACAAGGTGCAACATATTGCTATGGGAAATTGCACCCCCGCGCGATTACCTGAAGGAATACATTCACGCCGCCTTTATGGCCGAGGCGTCAGCGTCACGCCAGAGTCCCCACCCTCTGGGTGTTTAAGACGCGGACGCCCATCCTACTTTCTCCAAGTGCACTTCACCGAGCTTTCAACATTGAAAGGGCCAACTATGTTGCACCTCATTCCCTTCTTTCAGAGAACATGAATTATGGTGCATAACTCTCAGTTCCCTTATCAGTCAGTCACTCGGTGCAACATATTGCTATAGGAACGTAATTCATTTACGCCCTTGAAATGCTCAGTAAAATGCATGCTTGTGAGAATGTCTGCCTTATAATGACATGCATTTCCCAGCCGCTCTCTACAAGGTATGTAGAGAGCACAGACTGAGAAGAAAATGCCATATGTAGAAACATCAACCTGATGTTACCACTGGACATATTGATGAAACACCAGCTAGAGGCAGCACAAACATGCTCCGCTAGTGTGATTGCCCACCATCTCCTTCTTCCCTGGAAATTTGAGAAGCAGGAGGAAAAGAGCAAAGATACCCCTTAAGCCACTGGCAAACCAGATGGCAATGTGTAAGTAAAAGACCCAGTTCAAACACAGGGTGACCTTCCAGTTCCCACAGGGGCAAAATTTTCATACACACAAGGGGCACGTACGAGTCCGTTATTTGCTCCCTGAACAGACAACTTACTAGGACTGTCAGAGGGGGCTCATCCTGATGTTGGAGACCTGTTAGAAGAGAGGGGAACCCTTCCACAGAATATCTCCCAAGTGAACATAAACACCAAGGGTCTCCCCTGTGTATGTTGTTGTTGTTGTTTTTGGAAAAAACAGTCAAGCCTTAGGCCTTCAGCCAGTTCCCTTCAATGGCCAGGCTGAAAGCTACTACAGCTCCGGACGTGGGTGTAGAAGCTGCCCACATGCCTGAGTCAGCAAGTCCCTGTAAGAAGGCAACTGCCATGATATCCCTGACAACATTGAGATCAGTTCCGGGAACCAAGTTTTCTGCGGCCACCTGGGAGCTATAAGTATCAGGGAGAAGGCTCCCTTACGTACACGTTCCAGTGTCACCTGGATCAGAGGGACAGGTGGAAAAGCATAGTACAGCACCCCTGCTGGCCAATCATGGGCCAAAGCATCCGTTCCCAACGGTGCATCTGTTTCCTTCAAAGAGAAGTAGAGGTCACATTGTGAGCTAGCTCTGTATGCAAACAAGTCTACTGAGGCTCTCCCAAATCGTGACCAGACCTGTCCCACGATTCGTGGGTTCTGTCTCCATTCTGACGCCAAAAGAGGCCCTCTCGAGAGGGCATCCACTCCATAATTCAGTTCAACCAGAACATGAGTCGCTCTGAGCGACAATATTATTCTTGGAGCACACCACGTGAGCATCATCTGCATCAGGCCGATGAGGGCTTGGGATATTGTCCCCCCTCCCTGTTGATGAAGGACACCATGGTTCTGTTATCTGATTTTACTAGGATGTGCTGTCCTGCAATCAGACCTTTGCCAAAAAAGTATTTTACTGACAGGAATACGGCCAATAATTCCAGGAAGTTGATGTATAATCTCGTTTCCTGTTCTTTCCAAAGGCCACGGGCGTTCTGATTTCTGCATATTGCTCCCATCCTGTTTTCGAGGCGTCCGTAGTGATGACCATACGGGATGACACCCTACCTAACGGGACCCCTTCCGTGAAAACAGACAAGTTTCTCCAAGGTTCCAAGGCCCTCAGGCACTCTGAATCGATTCTAACCTTTCCTGCTCGACCAAGTAGGACAGGTCGTGTTTGTTGGTTTAGCCATACCTGTAGGACCCTCATTTTCAGCAATGCGTGTGGCACACAGGGTATGGCTGCCGCCAAGAGGCCTAAGAGGCGTTGGCATGTTTTCATGGGGACCCGCTGATTCAGTTTTAACTTTGCCAGGCAATGGCGAATCGAGGAAACACGTTCCTTTGAGAGCCATGCTCCGTACCTGATGGTGTCGACCTGTACCCCCAGAAATATGGTAGACCGTGATGGGATCAGGTTACTCTTTTGTAGGTTTATGAAAGAAATCACCTTACAGAAGTTTGACAGGGCCTGTATTCTGCTTCTGGCCAGAATCAGGAGGTAATCCAGGTAGTTCATAATTCTGACTCCTTGATTCCTAAGAGAGGTCAGGGATATGTCCAGACATTTAGTAAATGTATGAGGAGCAGTTTTCAAACCGAAGGGTAAGGCTTTGAATTCGTAAGCCTTCCCTTCGAAAGCAAACCAAAGGAATTTCCTATGCCTCCTCCACACGTCCACATGGAAATAGGCGTCCTTCAAATCCACTGTACATGCGTAGTCTCCAGGTCTCACAGACTGGAGGACCTGCCGTAGTGTAAGTATCCTGAACTTGAAAGTTCTTATTCTCTTGTTCAGGGTCCAGAGATCCAGGATCGGCCTCAGGGATTGATCTCTTTTGGGCACCAGGAAGTACTTGCTGTAGTGACCGGAGCGTAGTTTGTGTTTCGGGACCAAACTTATTACTCCTTTCTGTAGCATCATTAATACTTCCTCCCTCAGTACGTGTGCGCGTGCTGGGTTAATATTTGATTGCAGCACCCCCGTGAAGGGGGACGGTCCTTTGACGAGATGCAGCTTGAGCCAATGACACACCGTCGTCATGACCCATTTGTTTGGCAGACACGCCCTCCAGGCCTGCGCGTGCGCCATGAGCCTAGAAGGCATGTCTAACTGCTGCTTGTCATGTTTGAGTGCGGGAGGGGTGCCCTTCGACCCCTCTTGCATGCTCTCGAGTAGGTTGGTCTACCCAACAGAAGATATTGCGAGATCTGACCGTCTCAGGCAGAACTAGTGCGTCTTACTGCGGTTCATAGTCTGACCAAGTAGTTTGTGTTTCACAAAAGTGGGGCTCGAGTCAAGAACCAGGGCAGTCTGTGCTTTGGTACTTTTATTTTTGTATATGCCTTAAACAGTATTTGTTTTTATTACACATACAGTAGACAAGTTATGTTTAGTGCGCACATACACATCACCAGCTCCTTGTAGTGTTTTACAAGTGAAGTCTGGGTTCAAAAGGTCAGGTTCCCGTACCACGTGGGTGGGCAAACCTGTAAAGTCATGAGTTCATCCTGTTTTATCAGGTCCGAATCTGCTTCCCACCTGGGGTCATCGAAGAGGCCCTCGGTCGGGCTGTCTAAGGCTGAAAAGGATATTCGTCGCAAGCAGGTCTCTTCTGCAGGGAGCGATGTATGGCTTCTCTGGGGGGGGGAGGGCAAAGCTTTTTCTTGGCAGCCCCTCGCGGAGGTCTTCCGCCTGTTTGCGCCTTTGTTCCAGCCTGGCCTGGATGCTTTCCAGAGCTCCCCCGAAGAGTCTTGTCGGCTCGATCGGGTGCTGGAGGAAGAGAGACCTCTGGCCTTCCGGGATGTCCGTTAAGGTCAACCAAAGATGGCGTTGGGCGACAACCATTTCCGCCATTGCTCTGCCCTGCGTGATAGCTATTGTCCCCATCATGCGGAGCACAAAATCAGAGGTCCGGCGGGCCTCTTCCAGGGCCGCTGCTGCGGCCTGTTCATTTGCTGTTACCTGGAAATCCTGCAGCTTTTCTGCTAGGTACGCCTGCATCATAGTCGAAGCGTTCATCGCACGAGCCGGGAAGCCCTGAGCCCGGTAGCACTTGTCGAGCTGTTTCTCCGAAGCGCGGCAGACATTGCTGGGCAGTGCTGGCTTCGCACCCATTGCTACGGGGGCCAGATGAGCCGCCAGGTTCTCCTCTATCTGGGGTGCGCTAGTGAGACTCGCTGTCTCCATTCCCGTGACATCCAGGGACTGGGAAAGTGGCAATGTCATGGGAGCTCCGGGTTCCGCCCAGGAGCACGTGAGCTCCATCAGGAAGTCCGGGAAAATTGGCATTTTTTGCGACGTCGACAGCTGCTGTTTCGCGTAGAAGTAATTTCCCGCAAGCCTCGTAACCTGTTGGCGAGGCGTGGAATCCGGCCACGCGACCTGCAGTGAGTTCGCGGCCCTGTGGCACAAGTCAAACAGAGCAGGAACCAACACGTCCGGTTCCGGTAGAACTTGCGCCAGGTTCTGGGAGGAGTCCACACTTTCCCCTTTGCAACCATACTCGGCGTTTTGGTCAGACACTTCGGGCGTCAAGTCCTCGACGGGGACCGAGGAGTCCGACACGTTCTTATCCCCGACCTGACCACTGCATTCCAAATCCGTGTTCTCTAACTCCGGTTCGGGAGCGAGCGGTTCTGTAGTGCCTGCGGCCTTCAGCACCGCAGCCTTCTCCATGGCCTTAGCCAGTGTGTCCGCACGGCACTTCCTCACGACCGCCGGCATCCGACAGCAGTGGGAGCAGGAGTCAGGGGATTCCAGCGCTGTTCTTGCATGCAGAATCCCTAGGCAGATGGGACAGGCCTCATGGGTGTCCGTTGCCGACAGGGACTATCCGCAGCCGCTGGGGCAGGGGCGCGAGCGAGGGCTCGCCGTCCTGCTGGCTTTCTTCGGAATCTTTGTCCTCCGTTTTCCCTTCTCGGGAGCCATGTCCGAAGAAGAGAAGCATCAAGGCTGTTCCTAGCTTCCTTTTGTTCGAAGACGTCCTCTCCGTTGTGTCGCTTTCACTGGTTAGCCTGCTAATAGTTAGAAGGGAGCGTTGTGACGCAGTTAGCGCCGTCGAGTGAAGTAGCTGCGGAGAGAGAAGGAAAGCTTCGAGGTAAGTAGAAAACGCTGGACTAGCATTTGCCAGCCCAGCAGTACGCAGAAAAATTTCTCTGTACGCTCAGAATAGGGAGCAAGCTCACCTCTAGTCGAGCGATAGTGACAACAGAGAAGTCCCACAAGGTTCAGGTTTAAGCTAGGTGAAGGGCAATAAGAGAAAGTAGGATGGGTGTCCGCGTCTTAAAGGGGACCACAGATGCAAAATTCACTTTTTAATGTTTTTTTTACTCAACTTTGGGTATTTACTTCATAAAAAAACAGTCCTTGTGCCAAAAAAATGCACCCAGTGGTTTATTTACTCTAAGTAGATTTATTTATTTTTGATAAATACACCAGGATTCACACTTCCTGCAGTTATTGACGTCACAGGCCGTAGCCAATCACCTCAAACCTGAGTCCAGCCCCTCACCTAGCAACCCCTGGTTAGGCTCAACCCACTTCTGTATTAAACACATGACTGTTGTTTTTCATGATTTCATCTCATCTTTTGTTTATATGTTCTTAATTTCATGTGTACAGCACTTTGTTGCAGCTGTGGTTTTTTTAAATGGCTTTATAAATAAAGTATAATTGTTATTTTTATATTTTAGTTCAATTTTTAGTGTATTTGCGATCGCTCCCAACGCGCAGCCGTCAAAAATTAAACGAGCGGACCCCCGGCGTAGGGACCAGCGGCAACGGGACCCTCTTCTGGCGCGATGGAGCGGAGCTTCAACTGTACAGCCTCGCTGCTGCCCTCGCAGCAGCCTCGCAGCAGCGAGGACCTTCTCCTTACGGATTAATTTACGGGAGACACTTGGTGAACTTTGTTGTCTTGACTGGAACAGCGATAACTCCCAAAATCTCCGCGTGCAACGAGCGGAGCTGGCGAACACCGGAAGAGGAACAAGCTAACATTAGCTTCGGATTCGGGTGGTCTCATGCTAAAAGGAGCAGCTAATTGCGGCGCGCTCAGACGGGTTTCGGTAAGTTATCTTAAGCTAGCACTAACAGTAAGTCAAATGAGTAATAAAAAAAGAGCTAATTTTAAAACAACAACACATTACAGATACTGGCTGTTACAGAGGGCGTTAACAGATCGTTGAAGGGCGTGGACTTCAAGAAACCGGTCGTTCAAAACGAAAGTTAAAAATGGCAGAATTAAAAAGGGTATAATTAATTATCTAAGAATTATTTTGTGTATTAAAATGAATTAATATTGTCAAGATAGCACACAGACATAACATAAAAATTTTAAATACCTATATGTGGTCTCCTTTAAATACCCAGAGGGTGGGGACTCTGGCGTGACGCTGACGCCCCGGCCATAAAGGCGTGAATGTATTCCTTCAGGTAATTGCGCGGGGGCGCAATGTCCCATAGTTGCACCGAGTGACTGACTGATAAGGGAACTTATTTTATTTTTTGTGCTCATAAAGAGCTATTTTGCTGTGTGTTTGAAAACTTATTTCCCACATCTTTAACAAACATCACTTTTCATTTATTGCTTTTCCCACATCTTTGAAAGTGTATTAGTTTTTTTTTTCATTCAACCTTTATTTAGTCAGGTAAATCTTTTGAACCTCATGGGCTCATTTACGAAAGCGACCTGCTAAAACTAAAGAACAATGAACAGCAGTGATAGAATTTCATTAAACAATAAACAAACAAACAATAAACAATAGAAAACAAAAAGAGAGAAAAAAACAAAAGATTTTTTTTTTTCTTTTTTTTAACAAAGTATCAAAAAACTAGCAAAACATTATAAGGTAGACGTATAAAATCAAAGACAGGAACAAATCTGCATTGGTTTTTGCCAGGATTCCAACAGATTCTGAAAACTACAACAGATTCTTCCAACAGATTCTGAAAACTGATTAGTTATTTTTATTTGTTTAACACAAATCAAATAGATTATTTCTTTTTTATTTGTTTAGCACGAATCAAATAGATGATTTATTTTTATTTGTTTAACATGATTCAAATAGATTAGTTCTTTTTAAATATATGTGTAGTGGACCTACCCAGGGTCAAACTGAAGTGTTTTAAACTCTTCAGTGATGCTTTTCACTGACCCTTTCAGTAACCAGACATTTAACACAATTTATTTTATTAGTTTGAATCAAAGGACAGATTCACTCAAAAAGAGACTGTTTCTATCTTTGATTTTGTTCTAATACAAATATAATCAGAGCATCACCTGTGTTTATTCATGAGCAGTGTTGTAATTTACAATAGGTCTTATGATCACACATGTTATATGCTGTGTTATTCTTTGAATGTGGAGCATTACTGTGTTACTTGACCATATAATGGTGTCAGAGTTTATTTTATGTCAAATTGTGCTTTTTAGATTTGTTTTAGAAGTGTTAAAATCAAATTCAAAGTCAACTTTATTGTCAGAATTGCAATATGTACAGGACATACACAGGATTGAAATTGCGTTTCCCTCAGTCCCTCAGTGCAACAGTAACCATTTAAACACTAAAACACTGAAACATTTAATAAACATAAGCATAAAATAGTAAAAGTGTAACACTGTCCTGAGTTTTTGCATAGTAGTATAAAAGTATGAAAATTTACACCAACACTAAAACACTAAACATTTAATGAACATAAGCATAAAATGAAATAATAAAAGTGTAATACTGTCCTGAGTTTTTGCATAGTAGTATAAAAAGTATATCTATAAAATAAACTGAAGGTTCTAGCATTGACATTTGCAAAGAGTGGCAAAGCAGCATATGAGTTAATGTACACAGTATATGTATGAGGTAGTTGATGTTGGTATAGAGGCAAAGTGGCATATGCAGTAAGGCACATAAGGCACATTGGGCATCCTTAAATAAGGCTAGTCAGAGAATACTGTATATGTATCAGCAGTAGTGTAGATATAAAAGTAGTGTAAATGTAAACAGTAGTAATAAATGTAAACAGTAGTAATAAATGTAAACAGTATTAATAAATGTAAACAGTGAATGTAAACAGTAGTATGACTATAGGCAGTAATGTAATACAAACATTAGTGCAAATATGAGAAGTAGTGCAAACTGAATGAGCACATGACCGAGAGTTTAGTGAATAACCCGTTTGATGACACAGAGTCCAGTGTTAAAATCTTTGTGTTGTGTGGTAATGTGTGAGAAAGTTTTTTGTGTTAAGGCAGTTCAAATGGGAGGGGAGGCAGAGCAGGCAGAGTGTTTAGCATTCTGACTGCCTGATGAACAGAGCTGTCATTCAGTCTGCTGGTTCGAGCCTGGAGACTTCTCAGTCTCCTCCCAGATGGCAGCAGTCTGAAGCAGCTGTGTAGTGGGTGTGTGGGATCACCTGCCATGCAGAGCTTTCCGAGTGAGGCGGTTGCTGTGTAAGTCCTGCAATGAGGGGAAGGAGGTGCCGGCGATCTTCTCAGCTGCTCAGGCTCTTGTGGCAGGATGCAGTACATGCACCAAACCACACAGTGATGCAGCTGGTCAGGACACTTTCTATGGCACCTCTGTAGAAGGTGCACATGATGGGGGTTGAAGCTCCAGCCCTTTTCAGCTTGCGGAGAAAGTAGAGGCGCTGGTGAGCCTTCTTGACCAGTGATGCAGTGTTCCTGCTCCAGGACAGGTCCTCTGAGACGTGCACTCCCAGGAACTTGGTGCTGTCCACTCTCTCCACTGTGGTGCTGTTGATGGTCAGAGGGGCATGTTGGGCATCCCTCTTCCTGAAGTCCACAACAATCTCCTTTGTCTTCTCCACGTTGAGAGTGAGATTGTTGTGTCCGCACCACAAGGCCAGGCGGCTCACCTCGTTCCTGTAGTCCGTCTCATCGTTGTTGCTGATGAGACCCACCACTGTTGTGTCGTCCGCAAACTTGATGAAGTGGTTGGAGCTGTATGATGGTGTGCAGTCGTGTGTTAGCAGGGTGAATAGAAGGGGGCTCAGCACACATCCTTGTGGGGCCCCTGTGTTCAATGTGATGGTGCTAGATGTGTTACTCCCGACCCGTACTGTCTGTGGTCTCCCGGTCAGGAAGTCTAGCAGCCAGTTACACATTGAGGTGTTCAGCCCCAGACTGTCCAGTTTAAGGATGAGCTGTTGGGGGATGATGGTGTTGAATGCCGAGCTGAAGTCGATGAACAGCATTCTAACATAAGAGTCCTTCGTGTCCAGATGTGTGAGAGCTGTGTGGAGGGCAGAGGAGATGGCATCGTCGGTTGAGCGATTAGGTCGGTATGCAAATTGGAAGGGATCCAGGGAGGCAGGGAGGACAGATGTGATGCTTTTCATGACTAGCCGTTCAAAGCACTTCATCAGGATGGGGGTGAGTGCTACTGGGCGATAGTCATTGAGGCATGCGGGCGTTGCCTTCTTTGGGACAGGGATGATGGTGGTGGCTTTGAAACAGGTGGGGACGATGGCCTGGCTCAGTGAGATGTTAAAGATGTCCGTGAAGACCGCTGCGAGTTCCCTTGCACAGTCCTTCAGCACACGACCAGGTATGTTGTCAGGACCAGAGGCCTTCCGGGCGTTAATTTTGATGAATGATCGCCTTACGCTGTCTGAGGTGGAACTGATGGACGTCTCCATCCAGTTCACAGAGCAAAAGCTCTCTAGAACTTTCTTGAGGAATGCTTTATTTTGAAACTAATCCAGAAGCTGCCACTGTCTTTGACGGAGAAAGCAGCCTCACAACACGTCGAATCCATAAACACACCGAGGTATGACCGGACTTCATGGGCCCAGAACCTATGAAGCTAAACTGCTTCTCAACTCTACCAAATGAGACGGACGTCTAAACAGGTACAGAGTTGCTGATGTTTAATGGAATGTGCACGGGAGTCGAGCTGGTTTTCGTATGGAGAAGTGTCATTTCTGGTTAAACTCAAAATAGATTTCTTCCTCTCTCCATCTTTAATCTATTCCTCTCAAACTCTCTTTTATTTCATACTAAGCTGGTAACTACATTTTTAAGCTAAGAGCCACAGACTAAGTATATTGACATCCTGTATTTATGTCTGTTGTTGCAATTTAAATGTGCTGACGTGTTAAATTGCAAGAAACGTGAAATCAGTCAATCAAGTGTAATGGTGTTAATTTTAGTTGATTTATTTTAAATAAATGGTAGTGTCTTTGGCATACCAAACTAAAGTTAACGTCTCATTGTCACTCTATGGCTTCTGTCTTATGATCCATCATTATGATCACAGAAATATTGGGTAAACTGAAAAAGAAAAGAATCCGTGAAATACTTTTCAATCTGAATAAGTAATTAAATAAGGTAAAGAGGTCAGTATTAAACTGACCTCCTAAATATCTTTACATATGTTTCTTCTTAAAACTTTTAATTATTTAGAAGAACTTTTAGTTTTTGTGATCAAATAGATTGATCCCTGCTAAAATATATTATTCCTCTTTAAAACTTTGAAATAAGCCATGAAGTAAGACCATATTCACTACAAAGTTCTCCTCAAAAACTTTATTTCTCTCAAACCATCCTCAAAAGATGATCCTGAGTTACATAAACAGGACGCCACTGCGGGGGAGTGGCACCAGGGCGACAATATGCGTTTTCACCTCTAATTTGAATTCGGCCTCAAGGTTTTTTTTTCATATCGCTCATAAAGTTAAGTAGTAATCAGTTTTAACACTAATTTGACTAAGGCTGCGCTTTTTTGCGCAAGGGAACTTGGCTTCCAAATCCCCCGGTCCCTTTCAGTGGGCTATATAATGTCGATTCACATGCTAATGACCCTGCTAATGACCCATTAATTCTACACCTACACCCCCCCACCCCCTACCCCTCAGTCCAAAATCCTTGGACCCAGTGCAAGCCTTGTATAACACATAAGCATTTATCGCTGCCAGGTCAAGCATGTTGTAGAACACGGCAATGGGCCGCACCGTATATAAATGTGCAATCTGGTCCATTATACCGGTATGTCAGTTGACCTCAGGTCATGTGACCTGTGTTGGTCCATCAGTTTACCTCAGGTCATGTGACCTGAGTTGGTCCGTCAGTTGACTTCATGTCGTGTGACCTGTGTTGTTTTGTCAGTTGACCTCAGGTCATGTGACCAGTGTTGGTCCGTCACTTGACCTCAGGTCATGTGACCTGTGTCGGTCCGTCAGTTGACCTCAGGTCATGTGACCTATGTCGGTCCATCAGTTGACCTCAGGTCATGTGACCAGTGTTGGTCCGTCACTTGACCTCAGGTCATGTGACCTGTGTCGGTCCGTCAGTTGACCTCAGGTCATGTGACCTATGTCGGTCCATCAGTTGACCTCAGGTCATGTGACCAGTGTCGGTCCGTCAGTTGACTTCATGTCGTGTGACCTGTGTCATTTTGTCAGTTGACCTCAGGTCATGTGACCTGTGTTGGTCCGTCACTTGACTTCAGGTCATGTGACCTGTGTCGGTCCGTCAGTTGACCTCATGTCATGTGACCTGTCTGTCAGTTGACTTAATGTCGTGTGACCTATGTTGGTCTGTCACTTGACCTCAGGTCATGTGACCTGT
This sequence comes from Garcialebias charrua, assembly GCA_038048925.1. NCBI lineage: Eukaryota > Metazoa > Chordata > Actinopteri > Cyprinodontiformes > Rivulidae > Garcialebias > Garcialebias charrua. The sequence goes on from JBBPBX010004031.1 coordinate 20,381, forward strand.
GTTGGTCCGTTAGTTGACCTCATGTCATGTGACCTGTGTCGGTCCGTCAGTTGACCTCATGCCATGTGACCTATGTCGGTACGTCAATTGACCTCATGTTGTGTGACCTATGTCGTTTTGTCAGTTGACCTCAGGTCATGTGACCTGTGTTGGTCTGTCAGTTGACTTCATGTCATGTGACCTGTGTCGGTCCGTCAGTAGACCTCAGGTCATGTGACCTGTGTCGTTGTGTCAGTTGACCTTAGGTCATGTGACCTGTGTTGGTACGTCAGTTGACCTCATGCTGTGTGACCAGTGTCGTTGTGTCAGTTGACCTCAGGTCATGTGACCTGTGTCGGTCTGTCAGTTGACTTCATCTCATGTGACCTGTGTCGTTTTGTCAGTTGACCTCAGGTCATGTGACCTGTGTTGGTCCGTCACTTTACCTCAGGTCATGTGACCTATGTCGGTCCATCAGTTGACCTCATGCCATGTGACCTATGTCGGTACGTCAATTGACATCAAGTTGTGTGACCTGTGTCGTTTTGTCAGTTGACCTCAGGTCATGTGACCTGTGTTGGTCCGTCAGTTGACTTCATGTCATGTGACCTGTGTCGTGTCAGTTGACCTCAGGTCATGTGACCTGTGTTGGTCCATCACATGACCTCAGGTCATGTGACCTGTGTCGGTCCGTCACTTGACTTCAGGTCATGTGACCTGTGTCGGTCCGTCAGTTGACCTCATGTCATGTGACCTGTCTGTCAGTTGACTTCATGTCGTGTGACCTGTGTTGGTCGTCACTTGACCTCAGGTCATGTGAC
>JBBPBX010004031.1:41997-69704 GCA_038048925.1 Garcialebias charrua
TATATACATATATATATATATATATATACAGGTAGTCCCCGACTTACGAGCGCTCTGACTTACGAGGTCCCGGACTTACGAGCATGCATCTCATTAAAAAAAAAAAATAAAATAATAATTATTTTTTTTTTACTTTTTTTTTTTATTTTTTATAAATGAATACATGTACAGTACTGGACAGTCACCAAGCACTTAGCCTATCCTAACACAGTTTTTAAAGATGAAGGAATAAGTTGAATTGTCTGCCTTTCACATAAAGGGAGCAAGCTCCCTATGGAGCCTGCAGGGAGGAGGGAGACAATTCAACTGATTCCTTCATCTTTAAAAACTGTGTTAGGATAGGCTAAGTGCTTGGTGACTGTACAGTACTGTACATTTATCTATTTATAAATAAAAAACAATAAAAAATAAAAATACTGTATATACTGTATATTTTTAATAAATAGATAAATGTACAGTACTGTACAGTCACCAAGCACTTAGCCTATCCTAACACAGTTTTTAAAGATGAAGGAATCAGTTGAATTGTCTCCCTCCTCCCTGCAGGCTCCATAGGGAGCTTGCTCCCTTTATGTGAAAGGGAGACAATTCAACTTATTCCTTCATCTTTAAAAACTGTGTTAGGATAGGCTAAGTGCTTGGTGACTGTCCAGTACTGTACATGTATTCATTTATTAAAAAAAAAAAAAAAGTAAAAAAAAAAAAAAAAAATTTTTTTTTTTTTACTATGTGTTCCTACTTACGAATTTTTGACATACGAGCGCCCCCTAGTGACGGAACTCGCTCGTAAGTTGGGGACTACCTGTATAAAATTTCTATAATTATATAATAGAAGTTTGGGCAGAAGGATCCGTCTTGGGCGAGGCAAACAGGATCCATGTTGGGGACAGAGCAGGAAGAAAAAGTTGAATTACTTCAGGAATGAGGTGATCAGACAATCACACTTTAAGGAGTGAAGCATACACAAATAAATAAATAAAAGCACAGCACAAAATTTATTTATAAACTATAAATCATTTAAAATGATTTAGCACTGGCTGCAGCAGGTTGGGGGCGACTGACCATTCGGAACATCAGAACATTTCCAAGTGACCTGGCTGTTCGCCGATGGGGCGGGTTGTGCTTGATTTAAATAAAGCTTCTCATGCAACATGGATTGTTTATTTTCAGTATAGTATTTAAATTTAAATTGTTAATTTACACAGAAGGAGGAAGATTGGGAGTGATGAGCAGGAGTGTGAATGCAGCAGAGGAGTGGGGAAATGGGTGGGGTAGAGAGCCGCAGGTGGCAGAGAGTGAAGATCATGACATGCTGTGCTCTTTTAGAACGTTTCGAGATTAGAAAAATTTTCGGAACATTGCAGGAGTTTGGGAAGGGTTTAAAATGCCAATACACACCTGTATATAAAGTCAAAGTCAAAGTCAACTTTACTGTATTGTCAGAACTACAATATGTACAGGACATACACAGGATTGAAATTGCGTTTCTCTCAGTCCCTCGGTGCAACAGTAACCATTTAAACACTAAAACACTAAAACATTTAATAAACATAAGCATAAAATAGTAAAAGTGTAACACTGTCCTGAGTTTTTGCATAGTAGTATAAAAGTATGAAAATTTACACCAACACTAAAACACTAAACATTTAATGAACATAAGCATAAAATGAAATAATAAAAGTGTAATACTGTCCTGAGTTTTTGCATAGTAGTATAAAAGTATAAAAAGTATATCTATAAAATAAACTGAAGGTTCTAGCATTGACATTTGCAAAGAGTGGCAAAGCAGCATATGAGTTAATGTACACAGTATATGTATGAGGTAGTTGATGTTGGTATAGAGGCAAAGTGGCATATGCAGTAAGTCACATAAGGCACATTGGGCATCCTTAAACAAGGCTAGTAATAATAATAATAATAATGAATTCAATTTATAATGCACTTTTCATTAATAAAAATCTCAAAGTGCTAATCTAGTCAGAGAATACTGTATATTTATCAGCAGTAGTGTAGATATAAAAGTAGTGTGAATGTAAACAGTAGTGATAAATGTAAACAGTAGTAATAAATGTAAACAGTATTAATAAATGTAAACAGTGAATGTAAACAGTAGTATGACTATAGGCAGTAATGTAATACAAACAGTGCAAATATGAGAAGTAGTGCAAACTGAATGAGCACATGACCGAGAGTTTAGTGAATAACCCGTTTGATGACACAGAGTCCAGTGTTAAAATCTTTGTGTTGTGTGGTAATGTGTGAGAAAGTTTTTTGTGTTAAGGCAGTTCAAATGGGAGGGGAGGCAGAGCAGGCAGAGTGTTTAGCATTCTGACTGCCTGATGAACAGAGCTGTCTCTCAGTCTGCTGGTTCGAGCCTGGAGACTCCTCAGTCTCCTCCCTGATGGCAGCAGTCTGAAGCAGCTGTGTAGTGGGTGTGTGGGATCACCTGCCATGCAGAGGGCTTTCCGAGTGAGGCGGTTGCTGTGTAAGTCCTGCAGTGAGGGGAAGGAGGTGCCGACGATCTTCTCAGCTCGATGTGCTGGAGGCTCTTGCGGCAGGATGCAGTACATGCACCAAACCACACTGTGATGCAGCTGGTCAGTACACTTTCTATGGCTCCCCTGTAGAAGGTGCACATGATGGGGGTTGAAGCTCCAGCCCTTTTCAGCTTGCGGAGAAAGTAGAGACGCTGGTGAGCCTTCTTGGCCAGTGATGCAGTGTTCCTGCTCCAGGACAGGTCCTCTGAGACGTGCACTCCCAGGAACTTGGTGCTGTCTACTCTCTCCACTGCGGTGCTGTTGATGGTCAGAGGGGCATGTTGGGCATCCCTCTTCCTGAAGTCCACAACAATCTCCTTTGTCTTCTCCACGTTGAGAGTGAGATTGTTGTGTCCGCACCACAAGGCCAGGCGGCTCACCTCGTTCCTGTAGTCCGTCTCATCGTTGTTGCTGATGAGACCCACCACTGTTGTGTCGTCCGCAAACTTGATGAAGTGGTTGGAGCTGTATGATGGTGTGCAGTCGTGTGTTAGCAGGGTGAATAGAAGGGGGCTCAGCACACATCCTTGTGGGGCCCCTGTGTTCAATGTGTTCAATATAAATGCTAAAATTAACCAATACTTAATACTACTACAGTAAATACTAAAATAAACTACAGCTTCCTACTTGTGTACATAATTTCGTTCCATCTCATGTGATGACAATGAAGTTCACTTGAACTTGAACTTGAACTACAGTATCCCTACTTCATGTTTTTTCACTTATCGTGGGGCATAGTCCTTTGGGATAAAGCAATAAACGTGGGACTATTATACACCTTCGTCTGTTTGGAAATCTCCTTTTTCCATGACAAGTGGACCATCACAATAAAAATATATGACCATCACCTAAAAATGGCTCGTTTGAGCCCTAACAATTGGATGTTAGTGCCCTGATTGCTGCTTGCTATTCACAGGGGACTGAGATGTACTAGCAATAACAGCATTGTAAGAGGAGAAAGAATATATATAGACTAGGATAAAGCCCCCAGTATAGCTCTGCGTTGGGCCGCACGCCGCTGCACGCCGTGTGAGCGCCACGGCACAAGCCTTTGAACGCGGGCGCGAACGCGCCAAGCTCAAATTTTACGACCGCTTACGCACGCGCTGTCTCACAATAAACTGTCCAGCGCTGGACTGTTTTGTATGAGACACAAATGTATTAAATTCCTCTTCTTCATCGCTGACCTGGACTTTTCTTTTGTGTTTTTGCCAAAAGTCAAGTGATCGCTTGAAGCGGTCACCATTCGCTTCCTCCTCCGATGAGGAGGAATGAATGAATTTGTCAAGCGAACTAAAGTCATGTCCAACTGGATGCGCCAGGTTCTAAATATTTCCTGGTGGGCTGTGAGCTACAGGACCTCTCCCTGTTTTTATTTTATTTTTTAGAACTTTTTATTAACATATAAACACAGAAAACCACTGCGTAGCCCTCTGTCTTTTTTTCTCCCACCCGACATGTCAATCAATTCAGTAGGCGTGTCAGCAAATGACCAATCAGCGACCTCAATTTGTCCCGTAGGTAAACGCTCCGCCCTGCTGCTGCTCAAATTATGTCAAGAATTTGGAGCTTCACGCTGGAGCGTCACGCTGAGCTATAATGTGAACTACCTGTGCGTAGCACGCGCGCGTTAAGCGGCGTGATGCCCAACGCACAGCTATACTGGGGGCATAAGAGGGAGATAAGCTGCAGTTGACTCTAATGTGAAATGAGGAACAGGTGAAATGGGTGTGGCAGGCTGACCCCGCCCCGGTGTAAGAGGACCTGGGGAGTGATGGGACATTGTAGGTAGATGTGCTGAATTCATTCATTCATTCATTCATTCAACCTTTATTTAGTCAGGTAAATCTTATTGAGCCTCGAGGGCTCATTTACGAACATTATGACATTATGAACATTATGACTGAAGAACATTATGACAAAGTAGGCAAGTAGGAGGCTGGTGAGATCTGAAGTCTGCTGGAAAAACTGTGCCCCAGCATGATGAGCTTCCTCCTCCTCCTCCTCCTCCTCCTCCTCCTCCTCCTCCTCTTCTCTTCTTTTTAGCAGTTTTATATACTTCCAAGCCAAGAAATTTGAGGAGTATGATTTGTCTGGTGGGGTTCTTTGTCGCATGCATTTTGACATGTTTTCTGACTAAGTGATTACTCCAAGATAAAGACAGGACTCAAACACAAACATAAAAAGGTTACTAAATTATTAACACAAAATAACGGCTGTCAATGCACCAAACTACTCACAAAGTGTATCAAATGTAAAACACAAGGAGGAACTCAAGGACGGAAAACTTAAGACTGGCTAGAAGAATGCAGAATTGATGTGACAAATGCAGGAGATAGTTATATGGACCAAGGTACAGATAAGTGGGGAAAGCAGTGGCTGAGTGGTTAGAGCAGTCATCCTCTAGTGGGAAAGTTGGGGGTTCAATTCCACCAGGAGTCTCATGCTGAAGTGTCCCTGGGCAAGACACTGAACCCCTCATTGCCTTTAATGTGTCCCATCAGTGTATGAATGTGATAAAGCATTGACTAGTCTCTACAAGTTCAAATTCATTGGCTTTGTAGAGATATAGTAGAGCACTGTGTGCATGGGTAAATGAGGGCACCGATTGTGTTGTAAAGTGCTTTGAGTATCTTGACTAGATAGAAAGGTGCTATATGAGTACATTTGCCATTTACCATAAGTCTAATGGGATATGAGGAACAGGTGAAGTGGGCCTAGCAGGCTGACTGAAAAACGAGGAACAAGATTGAGAATAAAATGGACAGAAAACACATGGATTATAAAACAGAAAACACAAGAAAACAAACAAAAACTAAACACACAACAAATAAACCTAATAATCCACAAAGACACAGACCTTGACAAAAGTTTTAAACTTGTCAAATACTGCCCCCTAACAACATTTCAAATCTTTTTCATAACACATATTCATATGAAGCTACATATCAGCATGTATTTCATACATTTAGGCATATTTTTTTTCTCGTTATCGTAAAAACTATTTTTGAAAACGTTGAAAAATACTAACATGTAATACAGATATATTGAGACTTAGAGGAGAGGGTAGCTTTCCTTGCAACACAATAGGTTGTTCTTCCCAAATGCCTTTCTGACTCTAAGGTGAATGGAGGTAGGAACTGAAGTGTATCCAATTTCAATTGATTGTTCAGCCCACCTTCCTCTGCATTGGAAAACTCTAGAAACAAATGGGGTTCTTCATTGTTTGTGACAGCTGAGGGGAATTTGATGGACAGGAACTAATTTTTCTATCATACACAAATAAAAAACTTAAAAAAAAGAAGAAAAATAAATAACAGCCTTATTAGAAGCAGGTGTGAATCTTGTCTTATAAATGTAAATTTCAAACAGTCAATTTATTTTCTCCATTGTGATATATTTGATAGTTCTATTGAAAATGTAAAAAAACCTTGTGTTTTAGGCTCCTCTTTAATTTCCCACGATTAGACAGATTTACTGAATATTTTTTTAAATTACAAAGGTAAGTTATATAATTTTCTAATCTGAATACTTAAAGCACTTAATTAAGCACTTCTTTTACTTTTTTTGAGCATGATGATTAAAAGTAAACTAACTATGATAGAAACCAAAGCTCTCACATTTGAAAATCTTCGAATTGCACTTGTGATTTATTCACTCCACCTAAAAAACTAATTACCTAGTGAGGCTGTCCACTGAACAACCAATAAGCTTAAATTAACTTGTAAATAAAGGCTTGCTTGCAGGTTTTGCGATATCTACAAAACAAGACAGAAAATCAGCTGCAGCATGACAGCCCATCTTGGATGGGATCTTTATCAATAAGATAAAATGCTTTGGTGAGCTAAGACTTTCTGTGACTGTTCATGAGAGCAGAGAGATATGTATCAATAAGAGAATTCATATCTCCTTGGATATTTTCTTCTGGGATAGCTTGATCTCACCAGCATCACAAAGGATGTTGTGGTTTGTGTAACTCTTGTTTTCTGGATTTTGTTTATTAGTGTTGTGCTCCCACCACTCATCCGTACTCTGAAGCAGGATTTATGAATTTGTAGTAACTTCTGGTTTAGGTCAGGATTTTCAATGCAACAGAGAAATCAAACATACCTCCAGACACAGCCTGTCAATCAATCAGTGTGCTTTATATGTTTTATATATAAACATTCTCTTTGATTCACCACCTTATTGTGGTTGAAGAGTTTGTGCCTGAATGATCTAGGAGCTACACTGTCAGTGACAATTATACAGGTATTCCTTGGGTTACGACGGTCTTGAGTTACAACGTTTCGTGTTTCAGCTCACGCATCTCCCATAAAAAAAATGTTTAGAAAAAATGTTTTTAAAGCCGAGTTACGCAGTTTCCGGTTTCCGGTTTTACGTAGTAAACGTAGCGGCAGAGGAATGCTGCACTGTACTCTCTAAAAAAGCTTAGTCTGGTCCACTGGACATTCAAAAAACAAAACAAAACTGTACTGTGAACGCGGTTTTACGTCGTAAATGTGCACCTTCTACAGGGGTGCCATAGTGTCCTGACCAGCTGCATCACGGTGTGGTTTGGTGCATGTACTGCATCATGCCGCAAGAGCCTCCAGCGCATCGTGAGAGCAGCTGAGAAGATCGTCGGCACCTCCTTGCCCTCACTGCAGGACTTACACAGCAAACGCCTCACTCGGAAAGCCCTCTGCATGGCAGGTGATCCCACACACCCACTACACAGCCGCTTTAGACTGCTGCCATCAGGGAGGAGACTGAGGAGTCTCCAGGCTCGTACCAGCAGACTGAGAGACAGCTCTGTTCATCAGGCAGTCAGAATGCTAAACACTCTGCCTGCTCTGCCTCCCCTCCCATTTGAACTGCCTTAACACAAAAAACTTTCTCACACATTACCACTCAACACAAAGTTTTTAACACTGGACCCTGTGTCATCAAACGGGTTATTCACTAAACTCTCGGTCATGTACTCATTCAGTTTGCACTACTTCTCATATTTGCACTAATGTTTGTATTACATTACTGCCTATAGTCTTATTACTGTTTACATTCACTGTTTACATTTATTAATACGGTTTACATTTATTACTATTGTTTTACGGTCTGTCGTGGTGAAGAGAGAGCTGAGTCAAAAGGCAAAGCTCTCAATTTACCGATCGATCTACGTTCCCACCCTCATCTATGGTCATGAGCTTTGGGTTATGACCGAAAGAACAAGATCTCGGATACAAGCGGCTGAAATGAGTTTTCTCCGCAGGGTGGCTGGACTCTCCCTTAGAGATAGGGTGAGAAGCTCAGTCATCCGGGAGGGACTCGGAGTAGAGCCGCTGCTTCTCCACATCGAGAGGAGCCAGTTGAGGTGGCTCGGGCATCTGGTTAGGATGCCTCCTGGACGCCTCCCTGGTGAGGTGTTCCGGGCATGTCCCACCGGGAGGAGACCCAGAGGAAGACCCAGGACGCGCTGGAGGGACTATGTTTCTCGGCTGGCCTGGGAACGCCTTGGGATTCCCCCGGAGGAGCTGCTCCAAGTGGCTGGGGAGAGGGAAGTCTGGGCCTCCCTACTTAGGCTGCTACCCCCGTGACCCGACCCCGGATAAGCGGAAGATGGATGGATGGATGGACTATTGTTTTACATTTATTACTACTGTTTACATTTACACTACTTTTATATCTACACTACTGCTGATACATATACAGTATTCTCTGACTAGCCTTATCTAAGGATGCCAAATGTGCCTTATGTGCCTTACTGCATATGCCACTTTGCCTCTATACCAACATCAACTACCTCATACATATACTGTGTACATTAACTCATATGCTGCTGTGCCACTCTTTGCAAATGTCAATGCTAGAACCTTCAGTTTATTTTATAGATATACTTTTTATACTTTTTATACTACTATGAAAAAACTCAGGACAGTATTACACTTTTATTATTTCATTTTATGCTTATGTTCATTGGGTGTTTGGTGTTTTAGGGGTGTTTGGTGTTTCAGTGTTGGTGTAAATTTTCATACTTTTATACTACTACGAAAAAACTCAGGACAGTGTTACACTTTTACTATTTTATGCTTATGTTTATTAAATGTTTTAGTGTTTAGTGTTTAGATGGTTACTGTTGCACCGAGGGACTGAGAGAAACGCAATTTAAATCCTGTGTATGTCCTGTACATATTGCAGTTCTGACAATAAAGTTGACTTTGAATTTGACTTTGACTTTAAATGAATAGAGGATGGACCGAGCTGGACGGCAGTTTTACATTGTAAATGAATGGAGAATACGGAGGAGGGACAGAGGAAATGGCTTCACCAGCATCCCAGTAGGAAATTAAGGGCCAGTTTACACGGCGCGTATTTTGAATGGAACCGCTACTTTCTCTTTGCGTCTTTGCTTATCGCCTACACGACGCTGCCGGCCCCCCTCTTTGCATCCGATACTTTCCTGATCCACCTCTCAGGGTGGAACTTTTTCGCTGACCCCCCGCTGATAATGTAAACATCTCCTGCTGAGCTTTTGTGTCAACTACATGCGCGCAGCTCACACGCGCGGACAGTCTAGGGCAGGCGGACATTTCACGTGTCACGCTGCAAAATATAACAGTTTAACAATAATAAACAGTATTTATGTTGGCGTGGGAGATGTTTAAATTTATCTGAACTACAGTATCTATCTGGACTCGTTACATTTTTTAAACAGTGCGTAACGTGCTGTGAAAATGAAGACACCAGGTTTATTTTTTATTTATTTATTTATTCAGCACCACAAACTTTACGTAACACAAACACTGAGAATTAAACTGAACACACTATTAAAACACGTGAACCGAACTGTAACTACGTTAATGAACTGGACTCTTGCTGTGTGTTCATCTGGACCCATCAGAACCGGTTTGCCTGTTTGTTGGAACGACAGCTCCACCTGGCAGAAATAAATAAATAAATAAAAACTCTGTTGTTGTGTGATCAAATTAAACACAAGCAAACATTATATTAAGAACGTTGATTTACCTGCTGTAAGTCAGCTGTTTATCACGGAGTAAAGTCCGGTTCTGGTCCACAGTCCACTCAGCGTCTGGTGTGCAGCTTGTTAGATGAAGCAGTCCCGCTTGGTGTCAAATCTGTCGACTCTTATCCAAAATCCAGCTTTAACTTGTTGTTAACTTGTTGTTAGCTCAACTTTTAGCACAAAAGAAAGTAGCAGACTGCCAGCAGAGTGAGGCAGCACGCATGCACAGTGGGTGAAGGTTCAGCAGCACGCATGTGCAGTGGGTGGAAGGGGGGGTGCATGAGGGAGGGGGGAGATTCGAGCAGATCTGTGTCAGCGCAAAACTTTTAGGCCCTGTTTACACGGACACTGTGTGGGGGAAACACAACTTTTGGGTATGTTAATTAGGCTGAAAGTTTTGCGTTGATATGGGCGAATTCTGTGGATACGACTCTCTCCCCCCACCCCCCGCGCTCATGAATTTACTGTAGTTACCATGCTGGGCCATTAGATGGCGCTGTGATTTTTGGAACCTTCACCACTGCGCATGTGTGCAGCCTGGGGTAAACAGAGCACACGAGGCAGCCTGTTTTCCTCTCTGGCTAAAAGTTCAGCTACTACAAGTTGTTGTCAACAAGTTAACAACAAGGTAAAGCTGGAATTTGGATAAGAGTCAACAGATTTGACACCAAGTGGGGCCGCTTCATCTGCGCACCAGTTGCTGACTGGACCGGAACCGAGTCAACATGTCTGACTTTACTCCGTGAGAATCAGCTGATTTACAGCAGCGCTACAAGGTAAACCATGTTCTTAATAATCTTTCCTTGTGTTTAGTTCGATCACAGAACAACCAACTGAGGTTTTATTTTTATTTTTTTCCTGCGAGGTCGAAGCTGTTCCACGAAGCGGACCGGCGGTTCGGATGTGGGTCCAGTGGGATGAAAACAACAGAGTCCAGTTCATTAAAGTTCGGTTAACGTGTTTTTAAAAGTGTTCAATTTAATTCTCAGTGTTTGTGACATGAGTTTGTGGTGTTGAATAAACAAATAAATAAAAAATCAACCTGGTGTCTTCATTTTCAGCAGCATGTTAGGCATGACGTAACGAGTCCAGATAGCTTCATTTAGCTCAGATAAATTTAAATATCTCCCACGCTAACATAAATACTGTTTATTATTGTTAAACTGTTAATATATAGCACATTTAGTATGTTATAGTGCAGCGTGACACGTGAAATGTCCGACTGCCTCGTTAACAGACAACTGGATCCAGGCAGCTGGCTCTCTTCCAACACAGATGCAGGTAAGGTGTAGAATAATTAAATATGAGAATCAAAATATATTCCATCAGCTATAGTTCAGAAAGTGGTGCGTGTGTCCACTGTCCAGTCCACCGCCATTGTTAAAATGCCGGCTGTCTGCGCGTGCGTGCTGCGTGCATGTGTTCAAATAAAAGCTCCACGGGAGATGTTTACATTATCAACGGGGGGTCTGCGAAAAACTTCCACCTTGAGAGCAGGGTCAGAAAAGTATCGGAGTCATCGAGGGGGGCCAGCAGCGTCGTGTAGGCGATAAGCAAAGTCGCAAAGAGAAAGTAGCGGTTACACTCAAAATATGTGCCGTGTAAACAGGCCCTTAATCTAATTAACATACCCAAAAGTTCCGTTTCCCCCCACAGTGCCCGTGTAAACAGGGTCTAACTCTTTTTTACTTCATTATGGCTCCCAAATGTATGTGTGTTTTGATAATTATGTAGGGTACTGTGTTAGGATAGGCTAAGTGCTTGGTAAAATACAGTACTGTACGTATAAGGTGCAGTATGTATGTATGTTCCGACTTACGTCAAAATTTGGTTTACGATGCCACGTAGGAACAGATCTCCGTCATAAGTGGAGGACTACCTGTACAGTAACTGCCCCTGGTAGGGTCACCAAAAGCAGATTGGTCCAAGGAGACAGGACTGACAAAGAGAAATCAAAAACACTTGCTTGGACAAAGACAAACAAGGAACTCAATGGTCATGAATTGTGGGTTGTGACCGAAATAATTAAATCATGGAAACAGGCGGTTGAAATGCGTTTCCTCTGCAGGGTAGCTTATACCTTAGATATACCGGTACTGTAGGTTGAGAAGTTCAGTTATCCAGGAGATACTAGGAGTAGAACCGCTGCTCCTCCACATCGAAAGGAGCCAATTGAGGTGATTCAGGCATCTGGTAAGGATGCTTCCTGGTTGCCTCCCCAGGGAGTTCTTCAGTCATGTCCGACTGGGAGAAAACCCCTGGGAAAACCCAGGACATGCTAGAGGGACTATGTCTCACTTGACCTGGGAACGCCTTGGAAACCTCCCAGAAGAGCTGGAAGAGGTGGCAGTGAAAAGAGATGTCTGGACCTCCCTGCTCAAGCTGCTGCCCCCACAACCCAACTTCTTCTATCTACCGGATGGATGGATGGATGAATGAATGAATGAATGGATGGATGGATGGATGGATGGATGGATGGATACATAGATAGATTGGATAGATAAATGGGTAGATGGATAGATGGATAGCTGGATATTTAAATATAAAAATTATCTGGACTATATTCCTGCTGTTTAATTATTAAAAAAATATGTGTCAGCATCATGTTCATCAACCTGTCTGTGCATTCATATTAATTTCCACAGACTTTGTAAAATGTCGTGGTTTGTAGGATTTCAGGGTACTCAGGGTTCAGCTTAACTGAGGTGAAAATATATGTAGTTTTTTTTTTATGGCACCAGAACAGTAGGTAAGCAAACAGTGTGTGTGGGAGAAGATGGAACAGGATTTAGTTTTGGTTTTCAGGTAAGTAGAAAACCAAGATTGTGAGAAAATCAAAATGATTTCCTCTTTTGTTTTCCTTTTAGGTCACAGGGAGAAAGAAGCAAGATTCCAGTAAATGGGGAGGAGAACAGCATCAGTGACTTCCTACCTTTTTACGTGAGTAGCGGTGTTACACGTGAGATGAGAAGGAGTAGGCAGACAGGTGAGAATAGGTGGGAGGTTAAGCGGCTGACTTTTCTGATGTCTTTTGTAGAGGAATGACAATGAAGGAGATTACAGGGTGATCTTTCGCCGGTTAATACTTGAAGGTGTCCCAGGAGGAAACAGGATTCTCTGAAAATGTACTGATAAGTAACTAACAGTGTAGAAATGCATTAGCACAAGGTTGTTTTCAGAAGGTTGAACTGTTAGGTTCATTGTGTGACAATTAATGCTCCAACATAAAGGTGTGATTCAGGCCAGCCTTAAGTATGCTCAGGAGTCCTCAGATTAACAAGCTACTGGTGTGTCAAGTGCTTCATATAATGACAGCAGGTCAGTTTACTGACAAATAACACATCAATTAATTTATTTTACTTTTAATTATCAGAACTCACTCACTTAAACAGAACTAATTAAAGGTAACGCTTTATTACAGTGTACAGTGGTGCTTGAAGGTTTGTGGAGTCTTTTGAATGTTCTATATTTCTGCATAAATATGACCTAAAACATCATCAGATTTTCACACAAGTCCTAAAAGTAGATTAATCCAGTTAAACAAATGAGACAAAAATATTATACTTGGTCATTTATTGATTGAGGAAAATGATCCGATATTACATATCTGTGAGTGGCAAAAGTATGTGAACCTTGCCTGCCTGCCTGGGAGGAGTCAACGGGGGACAGGACAGCCCCCAGAAACCATCTCATCTCCGGCAAACTGGTCGGTCCATTTAAGTCAAGTCAAGTCAAGTCAATTTTATTTCTATAGCACAGTTAAAACAGATAAACTGTTATCAAGGTGCTTAAGGAGTTAACTAATTGGTGGGTAAACAGTTTACATGGAACTCCTCAGACTGGTGAAGCCCAACGAATAGAGGGCGAAACGTCTCTATAAAAAATAAACTATCCAGGTGATCTGACTGAGCATTATTGGATATAAAAAAGCTCTCCATAAAACGAAAGTTACATATGTAACTACAGTTCTATGAATCCCTGATGACCGGCAGAAAGCGGTGCTGGAAGCACTAATGGTACATCCAGACCGAACGCCTTTTCAACGGCAAAAAAGCTCGACAGCACGCAAGTGGACGCACTGGACCCAGTGGTGTCCAGACCAGAACGCAAAATTGCGGCGGAGTGGCGGCGGGGGTGGGGGAGGAGCTTACCGGTATACCGAGTTCCTCACTGCACTCCGCCAGGCAAGGAGCTTTTTATTTCTGTCTCTGTAGAGCAGACTTGACTGGTCGTGAATGACTTGTCGCAAACACACAGCTCCAATGAGTTTCTCTTCCATAGTACACGACTTCGCTGGTTTTTTCTGTGTCCCACAAACAATACGTCACATAGTTGCGCAATACCCGTCCCCTCGTTCCCGCGTCACATAGTGGACTCCCCCTTTCTCCTCCACCCGACTCTCCCTGATTGGTTGACACACGCGTTCACGAGTTTGAACGGCGAAATCTTCAGCATGGTCAATGCGTGCTTTGGAGGCTGACGGGGGTTCACGTGCACGGAAAACGCTTTCCAACACGATCAACACGCACGTGACGTGACGCCCGACGCCAAGACGCGCCTGGAGGCGCGTCCCCCATTGACTTTGCATGTAAACCGGACGCTCCTGCAGTTGAAAACGCGTTCAGTCTGGATTCACCATAAATGTTCCCTTCGCACATGCGCTGTTCGAGTAATAATACCAGAAAAGTCACAGGTGTGACATGGATGACGAATCAGAGGCTATATAGCCTGATGTCATCCGCGGCTCTGCTCCTACAGAATCTTCTTGTGGAATGCAAGGATTCTGAAAGACAGAGAAGCTCTGGCGGTCATCCGGGATTCATAGAACCGTAGTTACATACATAACTTTTGTTCTGTTTCAGCCCTCCTGACCGCCAGAGGGTGGTGCTGAAAGCACTGAATGACTAATACCAATGATGTCACAAGGAATCTTGAGCACATACCTCACTAATGGTACATCCAGACCGAGCGCCTTTTCAGCGGCCAAAAAGCTTGTTCACGCACGCAAGTGGACGCACTGGACCCAGTGGTGTCCAGACCAGAATGAGAAGCGGCGGTGGCGACGGGGGGGGGAGGAGCTAGCAGAGCTTAACTTGCTAAACGTGAAAAGTTCACAATTCAAAACTTACCCGATATCCCGACTTCCTCACTGGCACTCCGCCAGGCAAGGTCCTTTTTATTTCTCCTCCATACTTGAACAGGACTTTGCGGGTTATTTCCGTGTCTCACAAACAATACGTCACACAGTTGCGCAACACCCGTCCCCTCGTTACCGCGTCACATAGCTGACTCCCCTCTCTCTCCTCCCCGACTCTCCCTGATTGGTTGACAGAGCGTTGAACGGCGAAATCTTCAGCATGTTCAAGGCGTGCTGTGGAGGCTGCCGCGGGCTCACGTGCACGGAAAACGCTCAAATGCCANTAGCTGAGCTTAACTTGCTAAACGTGAAAAGTTCACAATTCAAAACTTACCCGATATCCCGACTTCCCGACACCAATAGAAAACAAGACCAAAACTCAGAGAGGCTAGCACCGCTAGCTCAGTCCAACCTTTTATGAAGTTTGTAAAAAATGATTTGGGATAGGGTGCACAACGCTAGCCTTCACCAATAGAAAATGGGGCCACAACTCAGAGAGGCTAGCACCGCTAGCTCAGTCCAACCATTTATGAGGTTGATGAAAAATGATTTGGGATAGGGTGCACAACGCTAGCCTTCACCAATAGAAAACAATTCCAAAACTCAGAGAGGCTAGCACTGCTAGCTCAGTCCCACCGTTTACGAGGTTGGTGAAAAATGATTGATAATGCGTAAACACTTGCCTTTACAAATTACAAAACAAGACCAGAACACAGCTACGTAATTAAACTTCGGAGCACAATCCAAAACGACCACGCGGTTGGAAGCCTCCACAAGATAGGAGTAAAAGACTACTTACGTGCTGAATCTCACACACACAGTGTTTCCATTATACTTTCAGTGATGTTCTAGTGGGTGGGTTAAAATTAACCTCACATGCCTTACCAGCTCGTGAGTAATGCTGGTGGTAAGAATCTGAAACAGGTTTCATAGGGTGAGAATTTATTTTGAAGTTTCTAGTAAATAAAAAGAATACACATTATTAAAATTATCAAATTAAACAATATATATATAAATCCTGCTAATGAACTTTTAACGAATACCCTGATGCATGCTCAACTTTTAATGAACTTTAGCTTACCATAAAATATTTGATGAAGCAGATTCTACAAATACATCTTTATTTAAAATTTTATAGGTTTTCTTCATCATTTGATATACTTGCACTCACTGTGTCTGCTTTTATTGGTCAATTTCGATGTGTGGTTTTGTTTCTTGTACAGTATACAGATTTTTTTTTATTTTGGCTTTGCTTTAAAGTTTAATTCTTGTTTTGAGGCCAGGGCCTCGCATGCTCGTATGATCATCCGCAGTGACAAGTGGAGCTCAGAGCCAGAGCCCCAGCCTTGCGTGTTCTTTCAACTGTGCAGCATGGAGGATCTTCCGTGGTGACTGTCGGAACTCGGAGTCGGGGAGATGACGCCCTGTCCACCTTGAGGGGGCTCAGAGGCTCCAGTGGATAGAACCGGGGTCTGGCAGAGCTCCAGTTAGCTTGCTCTGAATTTTGTCGTTGGCCACCAATCACAAAAAACACCTGCATTTCAGTTTTAGACCACAGTGTTGTCATTATTGTTTTTAAATTCTTTAAAATAGATCCAGTTGCTCCTTGAGTTCGAGTTACTGCAAATGGCAGATCTTGTTGTGAAAATTTCTCACACCACCGGTGACTCCACCAGTGGCAGCTTCTGAAATGTCCACCGGGGGGGCTATTTCTCAAAAATAAAAAATAAAAAAAAGTTTCAAGTTCAAATAGTGTTTATTTGTCAAATGCAGGTTAACACAAGGTCAACAGTACAATTAAATTATCAGGATGAGAAGAACCAATTTGACTCACTAAAACAACAAAGAACAAACAAACAAAAAATACTAAGGCGTGCAATAAATTTACAAAAATAAAGTACCAACAAATGAAAAAGTAATTATAATATTTACAAGGTCTACAGAGGACATTTAGGGCTTTTCAGTTATGCTAAATATGAAAGGGTGGGGTTTGGCACCTTTCTCTTCCATATGAATAAGGCATATACAGTATATAATATATAATGCCCAATATATAACATTGGGCATGGACAATATTTATTTTTCCTGGTAGTCAAGATTATACGGAAATGGCTATTAGTCAGCTTTCTAATTATTTAACATATAAAAACCAATTAAAAACAAATTATTTTATGAGTATATGTGTTAATTTAATAGCAACAATTCAAATTCACATTGCACTTGTAAAGAAGTGGACTATTACATTATATAGGGACTCTTAAGGTGTGCTCCTCACTTTTTCACCATACAGAACTACTATGATGAAAAACATTGTAAAAGACCTACATCATGCATTTAGCTTCTCTCACCTCTGTAGCTGTCCTCTTGACGTTCACCAGGGCCCAGTGTTTGGCGTTTCATGGCCATCTGGGATACTGTGTTCTCCACAAATAGTAGGGAGGGAGTCTCTGGACAGGACCATAAGAGAACAGTGTTCAGCTTTAGTCACCAGGTAAAATAACAAGAAATGTTAAGTAGTTAGATCATAAGACATTAACAAAATATCAGTAATATTAAACAGCTATTGAACTTTCTTAATACAACAGAAATAATAATATCCAGGTTATTTCAATTTCATCCCATCCCCAGGGATCTTTATAATTTTAAAATCAAATTGAATTAAATTAAATTGAATTGAATTAAATTAAATTAAATTAAATTGAGCATGCATCAGGGATCACTGTTTCATAACATGAAAAATTCACATTACTGTTTCACAATACTATTTAATGCTTAACATAAATCCTTCTGCTGGTTGGTTATGTAGTGGAACACCTGATTTCTGACTTTTTGGTTAAAACACCTGAATTCACTTTTTCACTGCAGCTCTCAAGTGAATCTCCTTTTCTCTGAAAAACCTACAATGAAGGACAAAATTACTGTTTTATTCCAGTTTACTTTGAATTAAGAGACACAAATCACTCAGAAATAGATTTTCTTTTTCTTTGTGTTAATTCAGAATTGATCAACAGTATATTTTTGTCATTTAATGATGATCTGTTATTTGCATGAGTTGACACTCCTGTGCTGGGTTTATTCTTCAGTACAAGTGTGCTTTAAATCCAAGGTACAATTCAGAGTAACTTCTTAAGTGAAACTTCTCTGCTTTGTCTATCGAGCTAGACATAATATTTCACTTACTGGCTAGTTGTTTTATTACTTGTTTTATTGACATTTAATTCTGTTGCACTTTGTAGCACTTTGAGATTTTCATTAATGAAAAGTGTGTTATAAATTGAATTCATTATTATTATTATTATTATTAGTGCATCTGACTGCTTCTCTAAACAGTTTTCCTGCTGTCCTTCAGAGATCTTCTGACTCTGGGAACGGAAAAATCACTCCTTTACTTTCTTAAAACAGCCAATAAGCGGGATGAATTGGGCTGATCCCGCCCTACACATAAAACTCTTACTTCCCGTTTTGGCTTCAGTGCAAAGAGAAGACTGAACTTGGTTCTTCTCGCAACTGGTTGGACGTTGTGTTCAAATGCCAATTAGACCTACGTTTCTCAACCAGAGTTACCGTAGAGCTATGCTGTAACTCACTCATTCCTTTTCTGAAATAATTTATTTTTTGAAAGTCTTATTTTGAAACTATTCAGGACGTTGGCCTTGTTTCCTGCCAAGAGAGGCGAGTTTCACGTATCGTTGAATCAGTACACACACGCTGAAGTTCAACTGGACGTCTACTGGACCAAACAATCCGTTAAGTGTCCACGCTACTTCTCAGCTCGTATCTCCAGAGACGTATTGTCACCAGGTAAAGAGTTGTTGATGTTTGCTGAGCGTGCGGGGAAGCCCAGCTGTAACTCGTGTGGGAAAAAGTGTCACCCTGTCTTGTTCAAAATAATTGACTTCTTTGAAACTTCATGTTTCATTCCTTAAAAACTTCCTCCTTAAGCTTATTTCTCCTAAGCTAGTAAACTCTTAAGTAAATGTGCCAGCAGAAAGTTAGACTTTAACTTGTCTGTTTGTTTCTATTTGAAATTTGTCTACAGTAGTTATTAAATCAGAGCTAATCTCGATACAAATGTTTGATGTACTTTTATGATTTCCTCAATAAAAGGTTAATCTCTTGGTGGATCAACATAAGTTGACGTTTCTCGTGAAATTACATTTTGTCTAGTCACAATTAATCTGTTTAATCCAAAAAAGAGTGAACTCGTTTAAATTTGGGTCAGATAAAATCTGTGCCAACTTGCACCTGGAATATGGTAAAGTCAGTAAACTGACCAGAACCTAAACTTCCTACATGTTGGTGACCCATAAGTGTTTAATTACATTTTGGGACTCATAAATGTTTAACTACAGTTACTTTAAGTTTATAGTTTCTCTGAAACAACATCAACACTTATATATAACTGAAACGGAGGGGTGGAACAGAGCCACAGTTTATTCATTATTCATCCGGATTTATTCATCATAAATTATGACACCATTAGAAACTGTTGCTTAAAAACAAAATGAGACAACAGTTAACAACAGACTCTGAGGAGTAAAAAAGCCATCAGTCCAATACAATAACCTGGAGGCTAGCGCTAGCACTTGTAGTCAGCTGAATTTTTTTTTTCACAAACAGAGCCATCTAAAAGTTTAGAGGCATATCAGTCAGAAATGCAAATAGGCATTAGATAAAGGGCTTTCAATGATTTAAAACCTACCTGAGCCAGCCTGATTGTCACTGCATGGCTCATTTCTCAGACAAAAAATAAATAAAAAAAGACCAGAAGTACGTGTTCGGTAGGTAGAGCTCACGTTGGACGTGTCCAGGGCGCTGAAATCTGCGCCCATAATCTTCCCATTGTTTTGTAATGTCGTGGAATAACTGTGCATGCGCCATTATTAACGAGAGTCTATGGATAAGATTCATGCGCCACTAGGACAGGAAATATGTCACCAATCAGAAAAAGTTTTTTGAAACAAACAATATAACTCATCATTACTCATAAAATATTTATCCTACACAACTAAAAACATATATGCATATATTTCAAAATATCTTTATTTAGTTTCATATATTATCCTTGAGAAATTAAGTCTTCAATGTAAAATGGTGAGTAGCTCCAGAAGTTCCAGTGGGGCAGCACCCTAGCGCCCCCTATTGGCCGACCGCCCCTGGACTCCACCCCCTGACCAATCAGTGACCGAAAGTGTTCTGATGTCATCTTTTTGTGCCAGTTTGGCCCGCTTGGAACTCCAGAGAAATGGGTAATGAAAAAAGAAACCAGTTCCACGAACCATTACCAGTGTAAAAGCCTTGGAACCGTGCTGAGTCGAGTCGAACCATGCTGTACCATTACTAACAAAAAAGGGGCATAAGATAATTTTTGGTTTGTCAAGTAAGACCTGAACCATTTCAAGCATCATCCCCAATTCCCACCCATTGCTCCAGATGAGTTAGCAGAATTTCATGGTCCACAGTGTCAAAAGTGTCAGTAAGATCTAAATTTACAAGGATGACACAGTCACCAATGTCAGTTGCTAAAAGGATGTCATAAAAAAAATTAAAAGAGCTGATTCAGTGCTGCGGAGAGTATTAACTCTGATTGGAGAACCTCAAGGAATGTTATGCTCCTCGACAAGTAACTGACTGTGCAATCTTCTCAAGGGCTTTAGAGGTAAGAGAAATTTTGGAAATCGGCCTAAAATTTCTAAATCTGCATGATCCAGTCCAGAAAAGTTAATAAGATGTTGCACCACTGCATGTTTAAAATGATCAAAAACCACACTCGATGACAGACTATGCTTCATGAGCTCAAGAGCAAATGGTCAGAGAGTGAGGAAAACTTCTTTAAATAGTTGAGAAGGGACAGCATCATATGGAGAACTGAAGGTTTTAACGATGGATAATCTCCTAAAGAGAAGACAGAGTCAGGTTCAGCAGTCGTTTAATATTTGAAATGAAACCTCCAGTCTGTCCTTCTTCCATTTTTGCTCAGCTCTTTGGCACTCACACCAGACAGCTTGGGTCTTGTCTTTCAACCAGTGCTGAGACTTTAGGCTATCTGGTCTTTAAAGGTGCAGACATACCATTGGAGGTTTGGAAATGTCTTGCAGAGATGGCAGTGAGGTTTTTGACTGAAATATTCAATGTTACATTTGAGGGTGAGAAAGTGCCTAAGGAATGGAGAAGAAGTGTGCTGGTACCCATTTCTAAGAACAAGGGTGATGTACAGAGTTGTAGCAACTACAGAGGAATTAAGTTTATGAGTCACAATGAAGATCTGGGAGAGAGTTGTGGAAGCTAGACCTATATAATGACCCCCTAACTCAAATTGTACATGTCCCATTTTTTTCTGTTAAAGTCTCTTGACCTGTTGAGACCTGGTCTCCACTGAAGTTCTGTTGCTATATTTGGCATTAAACTGTCATTAGCAGATTGGTTATTTATATTTTTGACACAGTGCCCTAATGACTTGTTTGTTAAACACATCATGCTTGCAGCAAGTTTTCAGAGAATCAATCCGCTGCAGTGTTCATATACATCCAGACACAAGAAAAGTACTGTTTCCGTAATTTTACATAAATTAATGCACATTTTGAATGAGTAACATTTGGAGTCAACCATATTCAAGATGGCTGCCACTGCTAGTTAACCTTACCAAACACAAAACCAGCTATTACAGTCATTTTAAGAAGTATTGAATTAAACTTTGGTGTGGTAATATCTGAGATTAATTCCCAACAAACACAGAGCAACAACAGATGGAGCAGATTCTTTGTTTTAAGCTTTGACAAAAAAGGGGAGGATTTATATGCATTCTTTTATGAAATGCTACTTCATTTTTCTGAGACTTCAGTGAAACAAACTCAAACTCCATCTGGAGTTGGACAGTGTGTTTATGTTATTCAGTAGGCAAGCAATAATCCCCGCTTTATCCTTGTCAGCTTTACTGTTCAAACACAGCCCCTAAGAAATATAACATTAATAATAATTTATCTTTGCAGCAGTTGGAGAGTTATTTGTGACTTTATTTGAAGGAAAGTAGGATCAGAAAATCTAATCAAAATCAAAATAAGAGCTGAAGCTCTAGCCTCTATTGAAGTTTCATATATTATCCTTCAGAAAACAAACGGATTGAAATGTAATAGCTACCTTTAATCCCTGTCATTTCAGTAAAGTGCAGGTCAGTACTAGAAAAATGTGACAATTTTTTATTAAAAAAATTGAACTCTGAAAAATTGACTGACCCAGAGCTTGAAGAAGAAATGAAAAACCTAAATTCTCACACAGATTAAAATCCTGTTCAAACAAATAACTTATTTTATGAAATTTTTGATCCCAGTATAATTCAGCTCAAAATGAATCTATAAATGGTCTGTACTTATATAGTGCTTTTCTGTCTTCTTGAGATACTCAAAGTGCTTAACACTACAATCTATGCCCTCATTTACCCATTCATACTGCACTCTACTAGATCTATACAAAGACTAATCAGTGCTTTATTTTATGTTTATTCATTCATTTTAAAAGAACAATACAAGACAGTTTCATCAGATACAAGAATACAAGTAGGATAAAATGAAGGGAGCAGAAAGAAGATGAAATCTTATTATATCTGCCCCTTATTTCACAGTTTGTTCAACCAATGATAACCTTCAAACTACATCACAAAATGAATAATTCTACTTAATTTTACTAACTGTAATACACAAACTACATCACAAAATGAATAATTCTACTTAATTTTCTAACTGTAATACACAAACTACATCACAAAATGAATAATTCTACTTAATTTATCTAACTGTAATACACAAACTACATCACAAAATGAATAATTCTACTTAATTTTTCTAACTGTAATACACAAACTACATCATTCTAACTGTAATACACAAACTACATCAGAAAATGAATAATTCAACTTAATTTTTCTAACTGTAATACACAAACTACATCACAAAAATGAATAATTCTATTTAATTTTTCTAACTGTAATACACAAACTACATCACAAAATGAATAATTCTACTTAATTTTTCTAACTGTAATACACAAACTACATCACAAAATGAATAACTCTACTTAATTTTTCTAACTGTAATACACAAACACACTAAGCTACATCATCAGTCAACATAAGTGTAATACACAAACACACTAAGTTACATCATATATAGTTTTTGAGCAAGTCCTTTTTGACCTTTTTCTTAAATGTATACATTGATTTTGCATTTTTAACATCACTCTCCAGAGCATTCCACAATCGAACTCCCTGAATTGAGGTAGACCGTCCCTTTAAGCTGGTTCTGAATTGTGGTTTGATGAATATCTCTGTCCCTTTGAGATTGTAATAACTTTGTCTTTTTATAAAATTTCTTTGGATATTTAAAGGTAATGTGTTATTATGAGCCCTATACATAACTGATAAAATACTATATTCTACCAATTCCTGGAATTTCAATAAATTTAGCTGAAGAAACAAGNACAAACTACATCACAAAATGAATAATTCTACTTAATTTTTCTAACTGTAATACACAAACTACATCATTCTAACTGTAATACACAAACTACATCAGAAAATGAATAATTCAACTTAATTTTTCTAACTGTAATACACAAACTACATCACAAAATGAATAATTCTATTTAATTTTTCTAACTGTAATACACAAACTACATCACAAAATGAATAATTCTACTTAATTTTTCTAACTGTAATACACAAACTACATCACAAAATGAATAACTCTACTTAATTTTTCTAACTGTAATACACAAACACACTAAGCTACATCATCAGTCAACATAAGTGTAATACACAAACACACTAAGTTACATCATATATAGTTTTTGAGCAAGTCCTTTTTGACCTTTTTCTTAAATGTATACATTGATTTTGCATTTTTAACATCACTCTCCAGAGCATTCCACAATCGAACTCCCTGAATTGAGGTAGACCGTCCCTTTAAGCTGGTTCTGAATTGTGGTTTGATGAATATCTCTGTCCCTTTGAGATTGTAATAACTTTGTCTTTTTATAAAATTTCTTTGGATATTTAAAGGTAATGTGTTATTATGAGCCCTATACATAACTGATAAAATACTATATTCTACCAATTCCTGGAATTTCAATAAATTTAGCTGAAGAAACAAGGTGTTTGATGGGTGACTGAAATGTTTTCTGGTGATTACTCTTACAGCTCTCTTTTGTAAAATAAAAACAGGCTTTGTAATTGTTTTGCACGCTTTTCCCCAAACCTCAATACAATAGATTAAATGTGGAACAATGATTGTGTTATACAACATATACAGAGCTTTATCAATTAAAAAATCCCTGACTTTATCACATTCATACACCAATGGGACACACATCAGAGGCAATGAGGGGTTCAGTGTATTGCCTAGGGACACTTTATTATGTGACTGCTGGTGGAATCGAACCCCCAACTTTTGCATGGGAGGACAACTCCTTTGACCACTCAGCCACAGCTGCCCTATAGAACATATAATGCATCTGAAGAGAAAATTAATTACTGCCTTGTCTTTGACATGTCAGACAACAAAAACAGCAACATTTACAGTCATAGCATAAAAAATGATTTAAGGAAAGTTAATAAATGACATAGAAAAAGGTTTTCAATTTGTAAGGGTGTGATTTACGTTTACGACAACTCTTTGACATCATTTAAGCCCTAAAAACAGTTGAGACACAGACAATAAGAGAAACTTTGAGGAGGAAAAAAAAACACAATAAAATCATGTTTTAATCAAAGCAGCTGATTGAAGCATTTAAAGATACGTATTCATACAAAGATGTGTGGCAGCATCTATGTGCCTCTGATTAGTAAGTTGTGTCTAATTAGCCTGTCATGGGTTCATTAAGGGCTTCAGTAACTCAGCTCTCACTCACCTGCATGTATATTAAAACTCATTACCCTGCTTGTCTCAGACACCACTTGCATTAATTGCTATTGATGCCCTGGCTCTCTAAGCAAGGCCTTTTCATGCTCTTCTGCACAGCATCATGAAAGTCCTTTGAGGATAAGCTCTTTTTTTCTCTCTCTCTTTCAATTTTTATCTTACACTAATGGGAAAAATGAAAGTGCACCCTTGTTACAATTCTATGGTTTCACGTTTCATTTCATGATAAGAAAAGGTTTTAATCAGATTTTAAAATTGTTTATAACTGACCTGAAGAGTACAAAAACACAGTGGATCATTTCAGTTATCATAACTATTTGAATTTCATTCTTCTACCGAGAGAAAGATAATTCACGAGTAAAACCACACCTAAAGGGACAGTGAAGTCATTTTTAGTGATTTTGTGTTGAATAGTTATTGATAGTACCTTAACACCTGTGACATCAGTCAGAGACCAGATAATATGGAGAAAAGGGGAAAAGTCTTCCTTTTTCCTAATCGTAAAGGACCAAATTATCCTTTGAAGTCAGCCTTTGATTTTCCCAGGAGTGGATGTTCCAACTTTTTCACCCAGGGTTCAGATCGTGTGATGCCCAGAGAGTTTGCAAAAATCCTTGAGAGGTCCATTTCAAGCTTCCCAAGCCAGCAAGTGAAGTAGCTACACTGACATCATCTTGTAACTATGCATCATATTGCACTACATATATATGTTTTATCATTCAACTATGTTCGTTTTTGCAAACAAACTTATAAATATATTTAATTTTGATTTTAAATTGATTTTAAACTTCGCGCCGTGTTTATTCATGGGAAATCCGATTTCACGCGAACGCAGCATATGTGACGTAAGGAGACGTAGAAGCAGCCTGCGTCTGTCAGCAGCTTGCCTGCAGCTCGCCTTTTTTTTTTTTTTTTACTTGACAAATGCTGTTACGTTGTGTCGCCTTTGGGTGTTCTAATATCATCAGTGAACAAGTGAGCCTTTTCACTTTCCCAAAAGAAGAAATACTTCGTCTGGGAATGGAATAAATAAAGCTGCCACCCCCCTCGGAGCCTCCTCGCTTCCTGATAAGGTAAAAATCAAATAAATACGGGTGCAGACCTAAATTAGAACCTGCTGTTTCTTGTTCATCTAACTTTCTGCTTCCCAAACTGAAGACATGTAGCTCAAATATTCACTTAGATTGATAAATTTGTCGGGTTTTAAATTGTCCGTCCTTATATGTAAATGCAAAACCAGAGCCCTCTACATCTCCTTACGTCACATATGCTGCGTTCGCATGAAATCGGATTTCCCATGAATAAACACTGCGCAAAGTTTAAAATCAATTTTAAAACAAAATTAAATATATTTATAAGTTTTTTTTGCAAAAACGAACATAGTTGAATGATAAAACATATATATGTAGTGCAATATGATGCATAGTTACAAGATGATGTCAGTTCAGCTTTGAATTTCATGGCAGGATTTTAAGAAAAAGACTGAGCAAGAAAAGTTTGTTTTAAAGGAGAAATTCTCATCAGTTTAAAAACAGCACTGCCAGTGTGGATTTGTGTTTTTCATATCTTCTTCTTCTTCTTTCGGCTTCTCCCTTCGTCAGGGGTCACCAGCAAACTAGTCGCACAAAGACTTGGCAATTGTTTTTACGCCAGATGCCCTTCCTGACACAACCACAGACCACCGAGCTACCACAGCCCTCTGTGTGGAGCAGAGAGCTGCTATAGGGTTCCCGGCCAGGGGAGCAGATGGTGTGAGTTAAGAGCCCTTGCTCAAGGGCCCAGAGTGGGGCAGATGAGGGTGGAGACAGGTGTGACTGCTTCACTTATCCCAACCACACTTTTGATGTTGTCGGTACCGGGGCTTGAACCGGCGATCTTCTGATCACAAGCTCACCTTCTTAACCTCTGTGCCACCACTCCCATATTTCTCATATAATACAGTAAAACATGAAATCATTTTCCAGTCATCGCAGAATGCATATTTTTGTCACTTCACTGCACTAAAACCATAGATATACGGAAGGATCTGATGTCGTATATCTCCGTATCCTTCACATATACTTATACTTATTTCCGGATATTCCCGGAAATGGCCCGCAATGATCCTTAAAAGATCCCAAAATCCCCAAATCCGGATACTTATCTTTGGCAGACACTTGACGAATAACAGCCACATTTATTTTGGATCTGCCGAAGATAAATATCCAGATTTTGGGATTTTTTAAGGATCATTGCGGGCCATTTCCGGGAATATCCGAACACAGATCCTTCCGTATATCTATGGTTTTAGTGCAGTGCTTTCACATGATAATTCTTCTTTTCCTTCTTTTTCTAACCCTTTAACTTTATGACTATTCATCTTCTATAGGGAACAATTAATTAATTTAAATTATTTAACTGCTTAAAATACTACAAAGTATTTTGTTTATACTTTAACACAGACAACTAGTCAGTCTTTTTGAACTACTGTATCTTAGCCTGAAATAAAAACATCCAACTTAAATGACTTTTTTTTTTTACTTATTTGAACTCTTTAAAGATCTTCATTAAAAACATCTCAATG
The DNA here is from genome assembly GCA_038048925.1 of Garcialebias charrua. Classification (NCBI taxonomy): domain Eukaryota; kingdom Metazoa; phylum Chordata; class Actinopteri; order Cyprinodontiformes; family Rivulidae; genus Garcialebias; species Garcialebias charrua. The sequence continues at coordinate 69,149 of JBBPBX010004031.1, forward strand.
TGTCAGTTTGTTACAAATTCACGAAATATTTATTTTATGACAATTTCTGAAAAATAAATGAATAGGAATTTCACGGGGCAGCATGGTGGCACAAAAGCTGCTGCCGCTCAGCGAGCAGGTCCCTGGTCCAAATCGGTCCGGGGGCCTTTCTGGGTGGAGTTTGCATGTTCTCTCCGTGCATGCGTAGGTTTCCTCCCACAGACCAAAAACATGCATGTTAGACTGATTGGTGTCTCTAAATTGTCCCTAGGTGTGAGTGAGAGTGGTTGTTTGTCTCGTTTGTCTCTATGTGGCCCTGTGATGGACTTGTGACCCGTCCAGGGTGTACCCCACCCCTCGCACAGTGATTGCTGGACATAGGGACCGGCGACCCCCGTGACCCAAAATGGAAGAAGCGGGTAAATGATAATGGATGGATAGATGGATGGAATTTCCCCCCCATTAGTACACTCAGAAGAATTTTCTTAACAATAATAATAATAATAATAATTGCAGTCTGGACTTTTGTAAAGATCTTCCAGACCACAGGATCCTCCAGACTAGTGGTCCCCAACCA
>JBBPBX010004032.1:9365-20975 GCA_038048925.1 Garcialebias charrua
TTCAGGATCAATACCAATTCTGCTACAGAGCTGGCTTGGAATATTTGGGAAGCTTTGATCACTATGCAACGTAAAACACCCAGTATTGGAAGATAAGAGCAGAGGATCCTTTGGGAGAAAAAAAAACACAAATCCAAGTGAGCCTCTCTTCTGAGCCATAAATTCCTGCTTGAGAAAGTACTCCTTAACTCCTTGCTAACAATTTGTTAAGTGTTGGATGTGTGACATGACTTGACAAAAAAAAACAACAACCAAGAGATCATTTCTGGAGGACCAAGTATGTCCCAACCCCAATAAAAAAATTTAAAAAAACTTGCCTAGGTGCAAAGCAAGGGAATCCGAACTATTGAAGCATCATGTGGAATACTTTTTCTTTATGCTTCAAGGATTCATTTTGGGGGCTCATAAAACTAAATGAAACCAACGCAAGAAAAGAGTAATCAAACAATAATGGCATCGTCAGAAATGCATCAATAACTTAACGAGAGACGACGGAGGCACACAGAACTGCAGAGGGAAGCAACTCAATGCACATTGTAAAAAAATAAAAATCTGTTTCACAATCAAGTCCACAGAGAAACCATTGCAAAAGAAGACGATGCTTGGTCCGCAAGAGCAAGGCAGACTGATAATGAATTGTTTCCTGTCACGATGTTAATCATTTCAGTTTGGGGCATCAAAATGAAATAAAAACTATGATTTAGTTTTTTAGTACTTTATTAAACAACTGATGTGCTTTTTTGAACTGTGCAATTTTTTTCCTACACAAATGTATCACTTGGAGGAAAATAGTGATAAAACTTGTTTGTTTTTTTTAAGCTGTAGAACTGTTCAAATGTATGTGCCGTTTTGCGGAGACTTCTTGTTTTTATTTTGTTTGTTTTGTCAAACTTGGTGCAAAAACTTAACACTACCAAAAAGTAACTTTATTTAAAAGTTACTTTTTGGTGTGTTTGTGTTCATTTTATTTTTATTTTTTGTTCCAGTCCCTCAATCATGAACGTGGTAACTTAATTCCATTATATTTACACCGGGGATTTGCGGAATCAACAGGGATGAGCAAAGTATGAAGTTGCTGCTACAGATTATCTTAGTTCTTCCATTTTACAATGATAAGAGAGAATCTGATGAATTGGATAAGTCTATACGGCGTATACGGAGTGTCAAATATATGTATATTAAAGTATAGTTATAACAAATATATATACTGGTTATATAAAAGAGGGATTTGTCTATGAAAGCTTTCAGAATAGGAGTTGTGTGCTATGGAGAACAGAACATTAAGATATTTTTCACTGGAATGCACATCAGTAAGACAAAACTATTCTGATTCAGTGCAATCTTTATTTTTGTGTGTGCAATACGTGTGTAGGTAGGGTTTCATGTGGCTATGTTTCTCACTCATGGCATTATTATCCCGTCCACACAAACAGGTGACAGTGAAAGCATCATTTTAAATACAGATTCTAATTAAAGACACTGCTCCACGCAACAGAGCAACAGGTACAAAGACGTCACTTTCTTGTGGTTCTTTAAAGCATTCAGTGGAGATGAAATATAAATATATAAATATTTGTTTTTGCATTTAGAGTGCCTTATATTTATGCCTGTTTTTATAATGTTTCATTTAAAATTTATGTATCCTTTGAATAATGTAGGCATTTAATGTAAATGAAAATGTAAAAAGTTTATTTACCTTTCATTTTGTCATACGATGAGATTATAAAATATGCAAATAAGAGCATTTCAGAGGTCATAGATTTTACTTTTAGTGGCCTTACTATGGCTGAGTGAATTAGAACTAAACGGTGACCACCACAAAATCATTACAGTAGAAAAAATGTCAGTCAGGGAAGAGACCGATGAAGGATGAAGTACAAAGCCAAAGGTGGAAAGTAGTCCCCCTCTACAAGTAGTTTTTTTTTTTTATAATGGATTTTTTTTTCTTTGTTTAGGGAAAAAAAATAAACAACCTAAGTCTAAATTATTTTATTGAAATAACACTTAGCTGTCTCAGTCTATTTCACTGGTTTCACGTTAAAGTTTGAAATTCGTTGAATTGCTTGTTTTTGTCCCAAAACGCTGCTTTAGGCCCTGTCTACTAAATGGTAAATGGTAAATGGAACTTATTTATATACTACACTTCAGATATTTGGTTTCAAAGTTGTTGTTTTTTTGTTTTGTTTTTTGTTTAAAAAATAAAAAAAATCCTCAGTCCAAATGATCTAGAGAAAAATGTGGTTTATTTCGAGAACCACTGGTCTAAGAAATTGTTTTGAAACCAACGTTTTGGTCTGGGCCCCATAATTTGGAAAGAAAAAAATTACCACGGAGATTGTGAGTTTTAGGAGAATGAATTTTTTTTAATGGAAACGCACGTTTGCTATAATCGGGATTATCATTAAACCTCTTAATGTGAATATTGTTTAATTCAAGAACTAAAGCAACATAAACAGTATCGCAGACAGACTCAAAAAGGGGTTGCTCACACGAACAATGTTTGGCTCAACACCTGCTCCGCAGCAACGTGAGCTTTTAGAAACAAAGCAAGCTCTGAGGCATGGTGAAGAACTCAGCTGGGTTGACTTGGAGCTAAACACATTAAATGTGTGACGGATGCGCCTTTATTCCAAACCCGGTGAATTGACTCAGTTAAGTAATCCTGGATTAATACCTTTGATTTTAGCAATAACATACCTCCATTTTCCAAACTTACGTTTAAAAGAAAAATAAATATAGTAATAGATAGAATTGTTGATTTGTGCGTCGGAAATAGGTTTGGGCAGCAACAATGCAACATTACTTTGGCCTGCTTCAAACACATTTTCCTCTAAATAAAATCAGGGGAAAAAAACTTAAGCTACATTAGCTTAAGCAGGCTAACCAATAATTTTTGCAGTTTGTAGAAATAGTTTTCAAACTTATGTTTTTCCGGTATTCCAGATACCGTATTTTCTGGAATATAGGTCGCACCTTAATATAGGTCGCATTGTCCAATTATTGCCAAAGAATTGAAAAAATCCATATATAGGTCGCACCTGAATATAGGTCGCATTGTCCAATTATTGCCAAAGAATTGAAAAAATCCATATATAGGTCGCACCTGAATATAGGTCGCACCTACGTCAAAATGTGGACCGTGTTTAGCTCTGCTGCAAATGTCTGCCACAGGAGCGCACAGCAAGGCTTTTAAGAAGATTAACACTTAAAAACAATTATTTGTTTGATAAAAATTATAGCAAATATGTGTCTGAGCTGAACTTTTCTTTAATAAATGAATAATTTTAGCAGGATAAACACCTAAAAATATATATTTTTAGCTGACATTATTGTAAGAGTGTGTCTCAGTTTAATTTTTTTAAATAAATGATTACAAGTCAGCCTATTTTATAAAAAGCATGAATAGGTCACACCTGAATATAATAATAATAATAATAATAATAATAATAATAATAATGAATTTAATTCGTAACGCACTTTTAATTATTAAAAATTTCTAAGTGCTAAGTGAAGTGCTAAGCTAATGTTTCCCTAAACATAGTGGAAGTGCTAAGTGTTAGGTCGTAGGGCATGCAAAATTGATAAAAAGCTGCAACCTATATTTCGGCAAATACGGTAACTATCTTTTTTTTTTCTTAAAGATTTTTGTTTTGTTTGTTAAAAAAGAACGTGCTACTATAGCCATCAAAATATAAAGAACAAATGTTCTTTGTTTCTTTGAGTGTGCAACATTTGCTTTTGCCTAGTAAAAAAATCTCCTAAAACCATTGTGCGCTTCTTTGACGTTTTCAGTGTCGTCCCAGTTATTAACTTCTCACCATACAGTCAAAGTTTAATCGTGACAGGATCATGATCTGGGCAAAAAGCTAAAACAGCTCTTGTTTTTTTGGCTTCCAAGGCAACCAATGGTATGAGTGCACAAAAAAGGCTGCTGGGTGCCGACGTGCATCCACCAAAAACGGCGTTTGCACGTGGAGAAAAGTGAAACCACAGCAGAAATGTCTGTTTTTATACAATATTTGAAGTTGTGTAGACAGGGCTGTACGGCTAATGAAATTTCAACCATTTTGAGCGTTTCAAGTCGTTGAGCAAAACGGCTGGTAGCTGGTTCTAAAGTGGATTTGGTGACGGGACTTGTAACGGATCATCACTGAAGTGTTTCTATTTTCATGACTTTTAGCGTTCAAGAGCAGATGTAGAGAAAGCAAATACTAGTTCTGGTATCCTGACTATCCTAAATTTATTTCGTACTTTGACAAGATTTGTACGACTTTGCGTCACTAATGGCTTCATGGATGTGCATTCCAGGTGCTTTCATTTCCCTTAATCACTCAAATAGATTTTTTTTAATGTCATAAAATGGAACATGCTTCGTTTCTCATCTGTTGTTTGTATTTATTTTCCCTAAATGCATGGTTAAGAATGGCAGAGTGGCCCAAACTGGTCAAAGTAGGGAAGAATTGCACTTTCTCTTTGTACTATGCACTGCCCTCTTGATTCGAAACCCAATAATATACAGTATTACTTGAACCCATCTATTTAAAAGAAAGTTTTAAACATTCACTTTGTGTGTGTAAATAACACAGAAATGGTATCAAATCTTTGGTGGGGAAAAAAGACAAAAAAAACCAACTTTGTAGTGGGGGAGGGGGGGGACCATCCAATCTGATGCCATGGTAACTCCAGCAGACAACTTCAGACCAATCTGTCCCTCGGCCATCTGTTCTCGTGGCTTTACCGTTCAAGCTTGGAGCGTCATCAACAGAAGTAAACATTGTGTTCTCTATCTATCTCTCATCTGGATGCATAGACTGATAAATAATGAAATTGTACAAAAAAAATGGCTTGTTAAAAGATTATAAAATTACCTCTGATTAGTTGTAAGCGTAAACTGTTTGTTTTTTTTCTGAATGAAAGGAGTGCTTTTTATTTTCTTACTTAGGTCACATTGGTGGAAAAAGAAGTCTGTAAGAAAACCAGTTCTTTGCTGACACAAGTTCCATTTGTTATAAATGAATTCTATTAAAAAATGTCAGTGTTATGCATCGACGTTTCACTTGTTTCCCTCTACCTCACTTTTGACTCGGAAAGACTGATGAAGCCATTTTACCCCCTGCTGGTCCGGGTCCAACACATTATCCACAGTTCTCTCGTGAAACGGGGAAATTGAGTCTCACCACATTTGAACAGATTTCCATTGCTCCGGTTTTTCTGTTACTGATGTTAGCCACAATGAATCATCGCAGGGACCCTTGACAAATGAGGTGCAATGTTTTTAAAGCTGCTTTGCTTTTTAACTCGTTTTGGTCATTCTGGTGGGTTTCATATTAGAAAATTACACCTCAGTACAGTTGTATAATGGAGTTTTGTAAAGCTACTCTGTAAAATATTTCTGTACTTCTTGCTTATTTACCTTGAGTGGTTCTATAGAAAGACAATGTATCAATAACATCTTGTGCATTTCTCTTTGAACAACCTCAGTTGGAAGAATTAATTTAATTGTAATCAAGGTGATGGACTAAAGCAGGGGTGCCCAATACATCCATCACAATCTACCAGTCGATCGCAAAGGCAGTATGTTTAGATCGCATGGTATAAAAAAAGTAGACGTCAGCCTATCATCATCTATGAAATTTGTTACTTGACTGACAGTCAGTCCGAAGCCCCGTTTGCACGGCGTGATACCGGTTTGGCCATTCATTTACACGACAACGGCCCTCATTATCTGTGAATCTGAAGATTTCTGTATCCAGGAAGAGTGGATACCAACCACCATACCAACTCCATGGATTTATTTATACGCGAGCCATCTGTCTGTTTTAGGGCACATGCCTAGAAATGTCACTAAAGTCTGTGTTCAAAGCATACGTTTATGAAAGTTCAGTGTTGCATATGTGAGTTACCAAAAATAGGACATTTCCACCAATTTGTGAAGAAGAGGTAGGGTACATCATGGACAGATCGTCAGGCCACATGGAGACAACCAGTCAAGCTCATACTTTGAGTCAATTCAGATTCTACATGTGATCTATGTTTTAGATGTGTGGGAGGAAACCACATGTTCAGGGAGAACATACAAATGCCACACAGAAAGGTCGTCCATCCTCCCTCGCTTTAATCAATGTGCGAATGTTCATATTTTCAGCTGTTTCAAACATCCATGTATCAAACAGTTCAGTTTGTTTAGGACGTGACAGCTGTGACTAGGGGGTGTGTAAAAATATCGAAATCGCGATAAATATCGATTTTTTCTTTCCTAGAAAAAAAATCGATATATGTCCAGAGGACCAGACTTGGCTTTTTTAGATACCTCTGCATCCCTGACACCAGTGTATCCTCAGAGAGAGTCTTCTCCACCCCTGGAGATATCATCACTGTGCAGAGAAGTGCACTTCTCCCAGAGCACGTCAATCAGATTCTATTTCTAAACAGAAATCTGAGGAGAATGTAGCTCACTTGGTCTGCAGAGTAGACTTTCTGTTTAGAGTTCACTTATTAGTCAGGGTCTATCTACAGGCCTTAAGCTGCTCTGCTAAGATGGGTGCATTTGAAGTTAAATGTTCTTCATTACTTGAATTATAGACTGTTTTGGAGAAGTCATATTACTGTTTACTTACCAAGCACTTAGAGTGATTCCTTCAGATGTTAAGTGTCAAGGTTAAAAAGGTTTCAAACTATTCAGAGCAGGGCACTTGGTGCACTTTATTTACTTTACAAATGCATGTAAGCTACAGTTTTTACTGTTTCAATTGAAAGAAACATGTTTTCTCACGACTTCTTTGATTCATTTTGTCCAGCTGTCGACTTTAAGTCTGTGTCCATGTCCAACCAGAGCCAAGTATTGTGTAGTTGGTGCTTTTAATCAGTTTTCAGTTAAATTAATTAAATCCAAGTCTATAACAGTCTCAAAATGTCACCAAAATCACTCTGTCCCTTTAAAATCTTTCAGAAAATCACAATATTGTATTGAATTGTATAGTTTGCTGGATATCGCAATATATATCGTATCGTGAGCAGAATATCGTGTATCGTATCGTGAGATTACTGTTTCACTACAGCCCTAGCTGTGACTTGTGTTTTTGTACATTTTCAACTAGATTATTTGACTATTTAAAATTATTTTCTCAACATCATTTTCTTCCAAAACATACTCTTTAACATCTACATGCACCATTTTTAGCTTTTAATTGTTTAAACCAGTTCCCAACTCTGGTCCTTGAGGAACACCGTCCTGCATGTTTTACTTATTTCCCTGCTTTGACGCACCGGATTTGAATGAATGGTGATTAATAGGCTTCTGCAGAACTGGAGGAAGTAGCTAAGTCACTGAATCAGGTGTTTTGGAGCAAAGAAACAACTGAAACATGCAGGGTGGTAAGAAAGTTCATGCTCAATAATCCAGGTGCCAAATCCAATAAATCCCAGTCATGTCATCTGGGCAGTTTCTTTTTTATAGAAACGTTTCTCCCTCCATCCGGAGGGCCTCATCAGCCAGAGGAGTTCCAGCAAACTGTTTCCCCCACCAAGCAGTAAACACCCAACTGAGATTTATTGGATACAGGATGGTGTTCTTCAGGGGCCAGGGTTGGGAATCACTGATTTAAACAACTTAGTTTCAGTTTGAATTCAGCAGTTTGCATTCATGCAGCATTTTCTTGTTTTTAGAGGAACTCGGCACTCCCAGTTTTCAAACAGAAATGGCATCTTAACACCAAAACTAACCACTTCCCTGTATAAGTTGTCTAGGGCAGTGTTTTTCAACCACTGTTAGTGTGCCGCGAGTGATCGTCAGGTGTGCCGTGGAAATTATCCAATTTCACTTAACTGGTCTAAAAAGATTTTTTGAAAACAAATTAATGATCTAATAATATGCCATTTTCGAGTGTCTGTGCTTTAGTAGTGTCTAGCAGCGTAATCATGTCATTTCCTTATCGCTAGATAGATGGCAGTATGGAACATAGCATTGCACATTAAAACAAGAGAAGTAGTGATGCATGAACGTGACATGTAGCAGTGACAGCATTGCATTCTAGCTAGCTGCTAGCAAGACTATGACAGTGATGGAAAAGTTTTTGAAAAGAAAAAATACTAACTCCGATCTGGTCCCTGGACAAAATTCGGACCCAGATGTAGGCCCTAGTATAAGTGGATATCAGAAGAAGGCAGATACCGTGAGCTCGAGACAGTACAGTGAGAGTTACATTTCGTTTGGATTTACTTTTACCGGGGACGCAACGACACCGACTCCGTTGTGCTTGGTATGCGGTGAGAAGCTGTTTATTTCATTCCTATTCAAGACACTTTGATAAGAATGACTATATATTTAATATAGGCGGATACAGAGTATCTTTGTTTACAATTTTGGTTGGTGGTGTGCCTCGTGATTTTTTCAATGAAAACACTGTGCCTTGGCTCAAAAAAGGTTGAAAAACACTGGTCTAGGGTTCAGCAAGTGGCCTTTAAATTCAATTAAATGATTTCAGTGGATATTAACCAACACCGTTGGACATGATGCACACTTCTTAATATATAAGCAGGGTGGCAATATTTGAGTCTACAGTTCACTTCATAAATTGGCTGAAATGTAATAAGTACTTGTCTTAGAAGAAACATGTTGGAGAGATTGTAGTGTGTCAAAAGCAGTGACACTTTGCCAGATTTAATGTGATGTGCAGCCTCGACTGCTCTGAGTGCTTGTTTTTTGGTAAATCACATCTCAAACTGAGGACGAACTCAAATATATTCCACGTCTAATGTGTTCGTTGTGCCAGTGTTTCTTGCTGTGTACTATTTACACGTATTTCAGCTGAACGTTTTCTATGTTTCTTCCCTCAGACTAAAATGAGAAGCCGAACAAGCAGCCCGTTTTGGACACCAGCATCTCTTATTACCCAACAAGCAGAATTGCACGTGCCATGCAGCAAAATGTTGCAAATTGCTTCATGGCAAGACAAACGAGTGCTTCGCTGCGTCCCTCGTCGCTTTCAATTTGAGGAAAATCGGCCAAAATGAAACCTCGAACGTCTTGAGCAGCAGCGCCGTCGTCAAACATCTGCGTCGCACGAGACGGGAGTGCAACAAACGAGGGGGCTTCTGCTGTCACCGTGTCTCAACACTGGAGACCACGCGTCAGATGTGTCGAGCAGATGTTCTGTTTTTGGTCTCCGAGCAGCTTCTGCAGAATCATGGACCCAAACAGTCAGTCACAGCGCTGTGCACAAGTCATCCCTCATATACATCTTCTCCTCCTTTTTACAGCTTGCCTTCCCCCCATACCTACATGTTGGTAAAACATTTTGCCCAAATGGAGACTCGGCACCTGTGCTGACTTGTAATAGACAGTTAAGAAGATTAATTAAAAGTAAGAGATTTGTTTTTAAGTTTGCAGAAAACTACATCCTGCATTTTAGTTTAATCATAATGGCAGCATCCGAACAGGTCCGCTTTCGATACGCCATTCCCTTGTTGGGAGACGATCACCTGTAGCCACTTCATCAAGTCGAGTGTTTTGTGCTTCGATTTACTCTAATTTTCAGTTTCACAGTAGGACACTTCAAGTACTTATGTTCTGCAAGCATGCATCCATTTCCCTATTAATACAGCTGTGGCTGCTAACTGTTTTAATTAAATCTAATGCTGCAGGTGCATACCAGGTGCAAAATCAAGGAAAAACTTGAAGAAACTATTTATTTTGAGGATTTCCTAACAACAGCTTAACTTGCTGAGTGCTACACAGTTTAAGGACAATTAATTATGTATTTAATGTACTAAATTGAATCAATCAGGCTAAAATGGGACAAAAAAAAAGGAAAGACTGAATGAATTAACGTAAAAACCACTTCGGATTTGTTTGCATTTATAGTATAGCAGTAAAGAGAAGGGGAAAATGGCTGCATGTCAATGATTCTCAAATTTTCTATTTTGTCCACAGATCTATTAAAAGAGCAGAAATGAATTTATTTCTCATCAAAACTCTGTGGGTAGATAAGAGGTGCAAACGCAGCAGAAATATCACAGTTCTTCTAAACCATAGCTTCTCTACGACCTGAACCCAATTCAAGATGGCCACCACAGTTATTCAACCTCAGTAACACAAAAACGACTACAACACAATTTTACTAATCCTGAAAGTAAAAATAATAATAAAAACAAAGCAACTAGACTTATACTGTATGTAGTAGAAGAAAATACTCTTCCCATCTTCTGCTCGGCCATTTTCTCTCAACACTTTTATGAAGGTTACACACCAGGGGTGTGAGATTAATCTGCATTTGAATCTACACGGGTCAATTTTATAGAATGAGGTCAAATTTGGGGTGATAGTATCTGAACCTCATCCTCAATAAATTCTTGAGTCCTTCACTTTTGGGTATCTTCACCTAAAACTTTAGCATTAACTGTAAGAGACGTCCTACTTGTGTGTTATCAAAATAATAATAATAATAATAAATTCAATTTACAACGCACTTTTCATTAGTGAAAATCTCAAAGTGCTACACACATTCATACACCGGTAGCGGCAGACTACCATGCAAGGTGCTTTCCAGTCCTACCGGGAGCAACTTGGGGTTAAGTGTCTTGCCCAAGGACACAACGACACATGGTGTGGGGAACCGGGATTCGAACCGCCAACCTTCCGATCGGGAGACGACTGCCATTACCACTACTCCACGGCCGACCCCTCAAAATACATCAATAACCAGTGAATAGAAACAATTGAAACTTTCAGGAATAATTTCAACATGTATCTACAACTTTGGCGGCTCTGGGGCAACGCAGAGCTCTTTGGTCCCTCATCTGTGGCCCTTTGATAGCAACAAAAATTAAATTGTATTAGTTTTTACACACACTAGGCTAGTTTTCTGCCAAATGTCTGCAAACATTTGAAAAGAGCAAAACATGATTATTTAGCTGCTTCATTTATCTAACTTACAACCTTTCAGTGGGATCTCTCTTTCTTTAGACTATTTTTAGGACAAGTTGCTTAGAAGGAATACGGTGAGTCAATTTGATAAGAATAAGAAAATAAAGCTCAACTAAAGTCAAAGTAAATAAAACGTTTTAAAATTCACAAGTCATACGTATACCAACAAAATGGCCTAATTTTTATACAGACTTTAAACTTTTGCTTTATTACTTCATCATGGGAAACTTTTTCCCCACTAATAAAAGGAGGACTCAGACCTGCACAGTTCAGTGTTTTATTTATATAATTTTTTTTGCAAAAATTATTATAAACTCAATTGTTTATTTACATTACATGAATACAATTGTTTATTTGATCTAAAATTGTAAAAATAAACATAAATGTTACAATTCGTTTTTAAATTTTATTTTATACTGTAATCTCACCCCCACTGGCCAAAAAAAACCTCTTAAACTCGAAGTGGCCCACAAGCCACTAGTTGATAACAAAAGTTGTAGCAGATCTTGCAGTAACACGTGAGAACACGCATTATATTTTTATGGTTTCACAAAAACGGGTATACTGAAGTCCCTCGTTTATCGCGGGGGGTTCTGTTCTCAGCTCCCCTCGCAATAAGTGAAAAACCGCAAAATAGCAGTACAAGTAATAGCTTATGATATATATACAGTATATATAGATAGATA